>JAOXYD010038482.1:0-13821 GCA_028565735.1 Pinacopodium congolense | reverse complement strand
TTAACTGAATAATTTAGGAAAAGCAATCTATAGCTCTTTTACAATTGATTGGAATTTTTCTAGGCTTTTTAGATTAGATTTTAGTTATTTATTTCTTAAATCATAAAGCTTAGTGTGCTCTAGATAATTGTAATCCAATTGACCTAGTACTTACATCCTAGAAACTTCCTTTTGGGATCGATACTCGAAGTCTTAAATATACTCCACTTTATTACTTAATTCGATTGGTACGCTTGCTAAATGTTGGTCTCAAATTAAATTGTTAAATTATGCATGAAAGATAGATTAATTTGAGCTAATTTTATATGTGGGCAATCTTAATCAGGCATCAAGTTAATACTCCTAACTAAATCACATAAAAATTTAGAAAACACAAAGTCACCAGAAAAATAAAATATAGTAACACTCCCTTACTCTTATAGTATAGAGTGCATCAGACTCGAGATGATTGAATTGAAACTTTCCGTCAAGGCCATTGTCTGATTATCCTTCTAAGTGCATAATTGAACCAGAATGTCTTTCAGATACTTTACGTACTTAGGCATGCTCTCCAAGGCTTCCACCAAGGACAAGTTAATATGGAGTTTATTCAAATTCGCCAAAAATTTATAAAAATTAACATCCACTTGATGTTGCATGATTCTTTGTGAAGATGAAGAGGCCCCTTGCTTGTTACATAATTTTCTTGGCGAGAGCTTAAATTTATGCTTGAAGTGCATTTATGCCTGAAGTGCTATCACCATATCAATTGGAGTCATACCTTTCAGCTCCTTGGACCCTTGGTTGCTCCTCTCATTAGCACATAAGCAACCATTAATTTCCATATTTTCTTAAAGGTCATGAGTCGTATCAATCATTTTTATCGTTGAATACCCTCCTACAGGTGCATCTATGGTTCCTCTTATGCTCTGGTTAACTCCATTATATAACTTCTAAAAAATAAACTCCCTTGGAAGGTTATGGTGTAGACAGCTCCTCTGTAACTCCTATAATCTCTCCCAAACCTTATACAAGGAATCCCCATCATTGTGTTGGAAATTTGTGATCTTTTTGATAATTCTTGTTGTTTTTTTTAATGTGAAATATTTAGTGAGGAAGGCCTAAGCTAGTTAATCCCATATGGTGATGTGGCCTAAGTTAAGAGAATTCAATCATGCATTAGCCCAATCCTTCAAGTAAAATGAAATAGTCGTAACCTTACTGCATCATTTGACGTCCCATTAAATTGGAAAGTAACACAAATCTCTAGGAAATTTGTAAGATGGGAGTTGTGATCTTCATTTACCAAACCATAAAATTGAACACTAGACTGAAGTATGTTGAGGAGAGTTGGTTTTATCTCAAAATTTTTTACTTGAATAGCAAGTTGTGCAATCCCCTGTTGGTTTAAACTTATCCCCATAAAATCCATTAATGTTCCTTCGGAACTTCCTTGTTCCCCTTATTTTGCCATATCTGTTTGAATAATGCCAGGGTGTTTAGCTCTTCTTAACTCTCGCTTGTGCCTTGTGATATTTGAATGCTCTTCTTTAATTACTTTGTCAAAATTTATCACACTCTTTGTCTTCATACTCCTGCAAAGACATGAGAAAAAGTATCAAAACTCTTAAATGAAAGACGCCCAAATAAAAAAAGATGCTAAAATAATAATTCTCAACAACAGAGCTCAAAATGTTTTAGCCACTAAACTAACCACTTACTTGCTTTCTTCTAACACTGTAAGTGAATGGGGCTTAGTATAAGTAGATTTCATCCCATAAGGATTGAAATTAATCACCGTATTAACTTTTCTTACACTTTTTTTAAGGAACAGTTTCAAACAGATTAAAGAAATAAAACTAGAAAAAAAAACTAAATGTAAGATTATCAACCCAATCAATATCAAAATAATAAACTAGAACTTTAAAAAATCAAGATTGAAGACTATGAATTATAGTTATTCCTATTTGTTTCCTGTTTTTTGATTGATTTAATTAATGGTTGGCCCAAGATTTACTAAGATTATAATTACCCTCTCTCAAGGTGAAACTAAGTTTCACTAGTTAAATTATTCAAGATTGACCCCGTGATCTCTCAAAAAAATAAAGATTGAAGACTATGAATTGTTGTTATTCCTATTTGTTTCTTCTTGCTTGATTGATTTAATTATTGTTAAGCCCAAGATTTTTTAAAATTATAGTTACCCTCTCTTAAGGTGTAACTAAGTTTTACTAGTTAAATTATTTAGGATTGACTCTATGATCTCTTAACCTACAACGTCTTTCCTAAAACTCCAACCAGTTGTGAAGCCATCTTATAGATAGTATATTATTCTATTGAAACCTCTTTCTAATAAATCAATACACATGTTATTTGTAGGTCTATTGAACACCAACTCTTGTTGTTCACCCAACATAAGTTACTAAGCTCACTCTTTCAATTTATTGCAAAGTTTAAGCTCAAAGAATAATAAAAGCATATATTGCATTGAATCAAAAAAGAGGAGTACAAAAATATTTTGAAAGACAATTCTTAAGACAAATTTAGTTACTCATAATGTCAATAAGATTAAAAATAACCCTGTTCTCTAAAAAACGAAATATATCTAAGAGAAATACAATGTAACAAGTCACTAGATTGGAAAATATGTAAATCTATAGAGCTCTTGATATTTTGAGTGTGATTCCATGTTCTTTAAGCGTTGGAATGTCTTCTTTGGTTTAGGGTACATCTTGTTTAATGATGATTGTTATCTTCCTATCTAGGTCTATAATCTGCTTAGATTTTTTTTCTTAAATATGTCAAGACAAAGTTTTTCCCATCTGTCAAGTTGAAAGACTAAGTTATGTGATGAGAAGACCACGAGCGTGAAGTGAGAGAACCACTTACGTGACTTATGGAGGCAACGCTTGAGCCTCAAGCATGGCTTCTCAAGGAAAGCCACAAACATGGCTATGTAGCAAATAAGATTGAAATATATTGAGTTTTCGTAGGCATTTTAATGTCATTTTAATCCTATTTTAGTATTTAAATGCTTAATTTTGTTCCTTTAGAATTTTTATTTAGTTAGGATAATGGAACATAAATAAAAACTAAAAGCATGAAGTTTGGAAGACAAAGGAGAAAAAATTCGAAAGTTACATAGTCTAATAAGAGAAGGAGCAAGCTGAAAAATGACAAGTCATGTGTGTCATGTGAATTGCCTAAAATAAAAAGGAGAAAGCTTGGAAAAATTACATAGTAGGATTTTAAGGATAGATGAGCACAAAACAATTAAAACACAAAATCAAAATCTTTAGAGAGGATGAATACAACAAATTAAAAGCTTAAGATAGGAGGCTTTAAAGCATAAAAGAAGAAGTTTTTCAAGACAAGAAGTAGCAACATCAATTCACATTTAAAGGAGGAGCTTTCCTTGAGTGGGATACATGTCTCATCTTTCAAGAAAAAAACTAACACCAAATATTTAAAACAAAAAGATTGTTAAGACGTTTGAGGTTTTAAAACATTTTTAAAATGGAAAAAGAAAGATATGGCTTGCTAAGAGGATAAAATAATGCTAATAAAGGGAGGAAGAGGACAAAACAAAAATCTTTGTTTGCATGGCTTACCACAAAACCCTAGAAAAAGGATATGAGACCAAAAAACAAGATTTCCTTGCTTTCTTTATAGGTCAAGCTCACCAATCGGATGAGAAAAAGTTGAATAATATTTTTTCTTTCCCAAAATCAAATGATACACATCAATACTTTCAAGTTACAACGTATTGGAAATAGTTAATGATAAGTGTGTTTCCATACTATGTTTTTAGGTTATTTTTAGGTGTTTCAAGCATTGTTTGTTTGTTTTAAAGTTAGTTAGTATGAACTTTTGCATCCTTTTAATTATGTTTTAGGTTTTGGATTGTTTTTGGTATTTTTTTAGTGTTTGAGGGGAAAATATGAGCCTATTTGAAGAATGGTTTGATACACTTTGATGGTTGGATGTGGAGGAAACAAATCAAGTTCAAACAAGCACTATATTTTGTAGTGCTTAATCCAGAGAAGCATTAAGGGTACTTGTAGAGCTCTAATTTGTACGCAATGTTACAGGGTTCGATAAAAGCATGTCCAGAATCACCATACCAAATTTTAAGTCAAACAGAGGTCTACAGACGAAGATATAATGGAAATACCGAGTAGAGGTCAAAGTTAGAAAAAGCTGATTTAGTAGAATGACATGGTAAAATGTATTTAATGAATTTAGACTAAGGAGTCATGAAATAAACCCTAAACGCCACATTATAAGGGAAGGAAGTTCCAATATGGTGAATAGGTGGTTTCTAAAGAGGAAAAACATGAAGAACACAATTTCGGAGGGGAGAATAAGATTCAACAAGTGTTGTTCCAATTTTCCTAAACTGGGGGCTTCAACTTACACGATTATTTTCGTCTTTTTCTTTACATTCCTTTTGATGTTTAATCTAAATATTATTTTTTTGAATATGATTATGGATTTGTAAATCTATTTTAGGGATTGTTCTTGACTTGTTTATCCAATTTTACTCTTATTGATTTAATGCATAGTTTTTTGTGTTCATTGTTAAGCTTATTATCACTTCGAATTGAGAGATTGTTTTGATTTACATGAGTTAAGGTGCGCAACGAGAGTTGAAAACTTAACCATCCAATAATTAATAGGTTAATAATTTTTTGAAGAGGGATCTTAACTATTTTATTAATTACCTGTAGGATTACTTCACATCTAGTTGAGTATTTCAGAAATGTTTTGTAGATTGAGACATTGCAAGACTAATTATATGTTACTTAAATTAAGGAAAATTCGTTATACCTTGAGAGAGGATAATAAAACCTTATAAAATATTGAATCAAACACAATTCAATTGATAAGATAAAGGAGGATGAATAATGATGGAACAACTCCTAAGTCTCCACTATTAAGTATCTCTTTGTTTTACTTTCTTCTACGATTAATTTCATTCAAATCTCGTTAGTTTATGTATAATTTTCAGTTTCTATAATTTTATTTTACCTTAAACAAAGTGAAATTCAGATTTCTAGGCGTCTAGATTCAATCCTTTTGAGATCGATATCAATTATACTATAAATTACAATATGTATAGTTTTAGTGCAGGTAAAACTAGCAAATAAATTTTTTGCGTCGTTGCCGGGGATTCATATTTTAGCATCTTACTCGATTTGGGTATATTTGATTTAAGTTTTGTTGATACTCTTCCTTGTGTCTTTTAAGGTGCATGAACACAAGAAGTACACAAAAATCCATAGAAGTGAGTGATGAAGAGCTTTTGGATATAATAAGACACGAACGAGAGTCGAGAAGAGTAAAGCGCCAAAAAATTATATAAAGAAATATGGATAAAGAAGGAGAACAAGGAGTGGTCGAGAGAATTTTGATGGACTTTATGAGGTTCGAATTTAGTCCACAAGGAGTTGCAAGTCCTGTAGTCACAGTAAACCATTTTGAAATCAATCTGGCACTCCTGAACATCCTCTAGAATAGTGTCTAGTTCTATAGATTGTCAGCGAAAGATCTTAATGCCAATCTAGCAAAATGTTTAGAGACATGTGATACTTTTTGGTTTCAAAGGATGTCTGATGATGCTGTGAGACTCAAACTATTTTCTTTCACTATTAGAGATAGAGCAAAGGAGTGGTACAACTCACTCAGTTAAGGACAAATTACTACATGGGATCAAGTAGTCTAAGCCTTTCATGCCAAGTACTCCCCCTTGACAAACACTACGAAGATCATTAAGGAAATTACAAATTTTCAATAAGGTGATGGGAAGTCATTATATAAAGCTTGGGAGAGGTTCGAAGAGTTATAGAGAAATTTCCCGCATCACAACCTTCAAAGAGAGTTCCTTTTGCAAACAATTTATAATGGTGTAAATTAGAATACAAGAGGAACCATAGCTACAACTACTGGAGATTTTTTAAAGCAGAAAACTATTAAGGAAGCTCATGATCTATTAAAGGAGTTGGTGAATAATAGTTATATATGGTCCAGTGAGGGAAGTAGAAAAGGGCCAAAGGAGCAAGAATGGATGATACCAGTTGACTTGGTAACAACTTTGCAAATACATATCACATTTCTCACTAGGCAGTTGAACATCATGCAAGGAACTTCTTCTTCTACTGTCAAGGACGAGCACTTTCAATGTGATGTTTGTGGCCAATACAACTAAGGTGCTGTAAAATCTTTCTTGATGGGAGCTAGTGGCAATGAGCAGATAAACTACTTTAGTCAACCACAATTAGTTAATAACCTATACTCTAACACTTATAATCTGACGTGGAAGAACTACCCAAACTTTTCTTATAGTACTAATAATGCAGGTGGGCAAGCAAGATCTCAAGGACCTCCTAGATTCCAACAAGACCGCTTTGTTTCATTGGAGAGTAAGATAGACAAGATGATGGATGTTATGGGTAGAAAATTTGTAGGTCTAGAGGCAAAGCTAGACCAATTGTGAAGAATCATGCTTCATCCATCAATAACTTAAAGGTACAAGTAGGTCAACTAGCTAACACTTTATCTTTTAGGAATGTCGATAGCTTACCAAGTACCATTGAAGCAAATCTAAAGGAACAAATCAAAGCAATCACACTAAGAAGTGGTAAGCAAATGGAAGAGCCAAGTGCATAAAAGGATAACTAAGCAAAGGAGAAAGGAAAGGAGGGAAAGGAGGAGAAAGTAGACAAGAATCCATATGTGCCACCACCAAATTAGACGAGAAGCCGTATATGCCACTACCACCTTATAAATCGAAGATCTCATATCATCAAAGTGTGAGACAACATTAGGTAGATGCTCAATTCTCTATGTTTTTGGAGAAATTGAAGAAGCTTCAAATAAACCTATCCATTATGGAGGCATTGGAGTATATTCCTAAGTACGCGAAGTTCCTTAATGCTATATTATCATGTAAACTCACTTGGAAGGACATCCAGACGATGACCTTGACGGAGAATTGCAGTTTGATTATTTCAAGCAATATGTCTTCAAAACTATATGATCTTGGAGTTTTAATATTCCATGTGTTGTTGGAAATTTTGAATTTTTTTAAGTACTTATGTGATCTAGGTGTAAGTATTAACTTAATGACGCTGTCTATTTTTAGAAAATTAGGTCTAGAAAACATCAAGCAAACATCCATGCTTATTTAGCTCGCGGATTTATCCATCTAGAGGCCATTTACTATAGTGGAAAATGTTTTGGTAAAAATGGATAAATTTATAATTTCGATTCATTTTGTGTTATTAGATTTTGAAGAAGATAGGAACTATCCATTAATTTTGGGAAGGCCTTTTATGAATACTAGTAGGGCATTAGATAATGTGCATGAAGGGAAGTTAGTTTTGAGAATTGGTGATGAGAAGGTTGAATTTAGCATGACAAAAACTTTGAAGAAATAATTGGATAGTATTATTTGTATGAAGATTGACATTGTGGATGATTATATTAATGCAGTTGAAGATCAAGTTAAAGGAAAAGAGGGAAATTCAAGGAGACTTGAGTGTGGATGAAGAAGAATTATGTGAGAGGGTGGGCAAATAAAAAAATTAGAGAAGATAGATGCACCTATACCACCTTCTATTAGGAGACAACATGCTCTAGAGTGGAAGCCCTTACCTTCCCATCTAAGATATACATTTTTAGGTGAGGATCATACGCTACCCATCATTTTTTTCTAACCAATTAAATTTGGAGTAAGAGAAGAAAGTGGTAAAGACCATCAAGAAAAGAATGAGGGCCATGGGTTGGCAGATTTTTTATATTAAAGGTATTAGCCCAAATGTATTTGTGCATAGAATTTACCATGAAGATAGGTGTAAGAAGGTGAGAGAAAGACAAAGGAGATTGAACCCAAACATACAAGAAGTGGTGAAAAAAGAGATCGTAAACCTTTTACATGCAGGCATCATTGACCTTATTTTGGATAGTAAGTGGGTGAGCCCAGTTCTATGTATACCCAAGAAGGGAGGCATGACGATGATAGAAAATGACCAAGTGGAGAAAATTTCAACCAGGACTATCACCGAGTGTGGGGTTTGCATAAATTACAAGAAACTAAATTTGGCTACCAAGAAAAACCAATTTCCCCTACCTTTTATAAACCAAATGATTGAGCAAGCAGTAGGACATGCTTTCTATTATTTTCTAAACATATATTCAGGTTATAACTAAGTTTTCATTTACCCAGATGACTAAGAAAATACTACTTTTACTTGTCCATATGGGATTTTTCCATATAGATGGATGCCATTTGGTATTTTTAATGTACCAACCACTTTTCAGAGATGTATATTGGCAACTAGACATGATCGAGGATATTATGGAGGTATTTATGGATGATTTTTCCATTTTTAGAGATTATTTTGATCATTGTTTGTTTAATTTGGATAGATTTCTCCAAAGATGTGAAGAATCTCACTTGGTGTTTAGTTGGGAGAAGTTTCACTTCATGGTGCAAGAATGAGTTGTCTTGGTGCATACAATATCTCTTGAAAAGATTGAAGTGGATAGAGCCAAAACTAGAGTCATTGTTAGATTCCTACCTCCAACAAATGTCAAGGGCATCCAAGCCTTTGTCGGTCATGCTGGGTTTTATCAACAGTTTATCAAATATTTTTCGAGCATTTCTAATCCCTTTACTAACCTACTGATTAGAGATGTGCCTTTTAGTTTTGATTGTGATTGTCTTTCTTATTTTAATAGGTAAAAAAGGGCACTAACTTCAGCACTTATATTACCTCCCCTAGATTGGACATTGCCATTCAAGAACTTGTATGAAACTAGTGATAATACACGAGTAAAACCTTAGCTAAGGCTTAACTGAACTACACCACAACTGGAAAAGAACTGCTTATAGTGATATTTTCTTATGGAAATTTTCATGCTTATCTATTAGGCTTAAAGTTTGTTGTTTTTACAGATTATTCAATACTTCAATATCTGTTTGCCTAAAAGAAGGCCAAACCATGACTAATTCGATGGGTGCTGTTACTCTAAGAGTTTGATATTGAGATCAATGATAACAAAGGAACATAAAATTTAATGGCTGATCACTTGTCCAGACTTGAAAAAAATGATTGTTAAGAGGAAGGCGAGATAAGGGAGATTCTTTCAATGAGAATTTAATGATGGTAATGATCCTTTCCACCCTTAGCTTACTGATATTGCCAATTATCTATTAGGTGGTATCCTTCTCTTTGATTTTTCTTAACAGCAAAGGAAATGATTTTTATTTCACTATACTCACTATTTATGGGATGAGCTCGTACTATATAAGATTTGTGTTGATGCTTTAATTTGCAGGTGTGCCCCCGAAGATGAGAAACTAGAAATGTTAACGCACTATCATAGTTCATCATATGCACGGCATTACGGAGCAAACAAGATTGCGACTCGAGTACTCGAATGTGATTTTTACTGGCCAAGTTTGTTCAAGGTTACTAGAGCATTTTTCATACATTGTGATAGGAGTCAAAGAGTGGGGATTATATCCAATAAAGAAGAGATGTTGCTCTCCAACATACTCGAAGTTAAAATTTTTAATGTTTTGGGGATAGACTTCATGGGACCTTTTACATCCTCATTAAGTAATTTTTATATCTTTGTTAGAGTTAATTATTTTTTTAAATGGATTGAGGCCATAGCTATTCCAAGTAATGACGAGAAGGTGGTTTAAAGTTTTATCAAGAAGATATTTAATAGGTTTGGAGTACCTAGAGAGGTTACAAATGTTGGTGGAGCTTATTTTTGCAATTGAACTTTTGACGCACCTCTAAAATGATATGGAATTCACCATGGAGTAGCTACCCCCTATCACCTTGAAACAAGTGGCCAAGTGAAAGTAGTAAATAAGGAGTTGACGAAAATTCTAGAAAAATTAGTGAACAACTCAATCAACGATTTGGCACTCAAGTTAGATGATGCAGTACAGGTGTACCAGGTAGATTTTAAGACTCTTATAGGTACAACTCCTTACTAACTTGTTTACAATAAAGCATGTCATTTACCTTTTGAATTTGAGCATAGGGCCTATTGGGCAATTAAAAAGTTTAATTTGAATTGGAAATCAGCTGCTGAAAAGAGACTTCTGCAACCTGACAAATTAAAGGAATTAAGGTTTAATGCATTTGAGAATTTGAAGTTGTATAGGGAAAGGGATCAGAAATGGCATGATGCACATGTGAAGAAGAAGGAATTCCAGTTGGGGATTTAGTACTACTCTTCAATTCTAGACCACGATTATTTTCGAGAAAGTTGAAATCTACATGGAGTGGTCCTTCTAAAATTGTTAAAGTATTCAACCATGGAGCTTTGGAACTAGAGAATGAGAAGAAGGAATCATTTAAAGTTAACGGTCAATGATGCAAACATTATTTTGGAGGCACAATTCTATCTAAAAGGGAAGTTGTTTCTCTCCTTTCTTTAGCTTATTCATAAAAATTTCATGAACATTCAAGCTAATGACTATAAATTAGCCTCTTTGTTTTTTGTCTATTTGTTGGTTTTATTTAAATGTTTTAGTGTTTCTAACTTTTTAAGAATAAATAAGTAAAATATATATATATAATTATAAGAAATTTTAAAAACAAAATGAAGAAAAATGTTGACGATGAGTCTTAAACTTGCTATAGCTCCTGTTGAATGATGCTTCATTATTTTTATTTACTTTATTGTTATTATTATTATTATTATTATTATTATTATTATTATTATTATTTCTCTTTATTTCTTTACCTACATCCTTAGTTGTCTCAAGCCTCCTTCTCTAAGTGCAACTTCTATCCTTCTCTCTTTTTTATTTTTCAACTCTTTTCCCCCTCAAATAATCTATTTTGCTCCAATATTTCACAAGCATTTCATTAATCTTACATGAAAATTTAATTTTTCAATAGTTTTCATAAAAAAAAATCAGACTTTCTTCTTTATTAATCATTATTTTCATCATATTATCATCAAACCTCTTCTTTTGTGTCTCCTTTTATAGATTTTTCACAATACCCATGACCATGAAAGCTAAGAGAAGACAAGTTAGAAGCAACAACCAATCCAAAGGCAAAGAGTTGGCCCTCAACCAAGGACCATAAGATATGGCTAACAAATTTGGTGCTCCTTTTCCAATCTTTAGTCATGAAGAAGTTACGAAATTCCTATAACTAAAAGGTAAGTTTATTTTTTCTCTTAAATATTTAAAATTTCAAATTCTTAATGACATTGGATTGAAATACAAGATTGAACACTTAGGTAAAAAGATAGGTTAGGAGAAATTCATCCATTTTGACTATGTGGTTTTTGAGGAATTAACTTTGGAATTCTATACGACAATTCAATGTGCTCCTAAGACATTAGATGAATTCAAGTTTAGGTGTGAGGATACCCATATAATCAAATTGATAATATTTTAAACATCATATTTGGGTTTTCAAAATCAAAGACTTATGCTACCCACCCTGACTTTAAGTATGTTGCATATTGGAAGAAACTTACGGGTTTAGAGAAGTTTAATGCTCATAATTCGTCCAACTCTCTCATACATAGTCATGCCCATTTAGTTTTGCATAAATTTATGTGTCATGTGATTTTTAAGAAGTCTCAAAGCAATAAGAGTTCAATTAAATAACTACTTCTTTTTTTATGTATAGACACTAATTAAAAAATTTGCACATCATACCATATTTTTCTCACTTTGGATCAGATGATAACCAAGAATCAAAACTATTTTGGAATGGGTCATATTGTCCTTATTGTTGCTCAATTTTATAATGTTAATCTCAATGGTCTAACCCCTGTGCTTGTTGAGTATTTCACTTTTATGTGGAGATGGATTCCTTGGAACTTTGAGACCCTAACACAAGAGCTACTGTGCGATAAAGGAAGTCTGTAAGATCATCCTCCTCCTACCATCCTCAAGGCAATGATAGCTTTTCTGATGATTCTGATGAAGAGGGTGAAGGGTGGAAAGTTATTTTATCCACATTGGAATACAACCATAAGATTTTAGAGTGACGTCTCGATTTCATGGATGACAGGATGAAGCAAATAGAGCAACAACAACATTACCAAAGTAAGAACCTTCTTAAATTTCTTGCATTGCAAAGGCTCTAAGGGACTTCCCCAATACCATCACCACCATCCTCTCTATAAGTTTTCTCAACCTCTATTTATTTTTTGCTTTTTTTATATGTTTGCCTTTTGTTATTTGCCATGTTGGTTGTTTTGTTTTGATACTAGGTGTCTTTGTGCCCTTTGTCTTTAGTTTTCACTACACACATTGAGGACAATGTGTGCCTAAAGTGTGGGGAGGTAGTATTTGCCTTTATGTTTTCATTTTTCATATCATATAGGATGCATGTTAGATTTTTAGTATTATGATTGTCCATTTCTTTGCACTTAATTCATTATTATGTGTGTTATACCATGAAATTTTATCATAGTAGTTAGAACAAGATTAAGTGTATGCTTGAAGTTGAATTAGGTTACTGGCGTGGAAGGTGAACCATGCTGATTGATTAAAGTACGTTGTTGCATAAACTTGTTCAGAAATTGATATTGGAGTGATTAGGCAATGTGTGAAATTATCATGGATTTTCATATATAAACTTATGTGAGGCATTGAGCTAATATGACTACATTTCAGACATGTTATTTTTCTTGATGTGTGTGATGCTCCCCTTGGAAGACTACTTTAAGAACTTGCTCTAACTATTTTGAATCTATTAGATGCATGTTATATGGAAAGGATTAAGACCTTTTTTTTTTAAACCATTGACTTAAATGACCCACAAAATTTATTATCCATTGTAACCCCTTTTGAGCCTTTTACCTCGTTATTTCTTGAATTAAATACCTTATATAAAAAACTAAAAAACCTTATTAGCCTACCTTATCACAAGTTTAATAAAGTACTATGTATGCATTAGTTTGGGATTTTAGCTGCATTTTTCTTTTAAGATGAGTTGAGAAATACTTCTACTCTCATAGTACATTGCATTTAGCTACGGTTTTGTTCATCATTTTCATATTATTGTACAAAAATAAAATAAAAAAGAATAAAAGAATAAAAAGAATAAAAGTTAATAGCAACAACAAATGTTTAGTAGTTAGTTATTTACATGCGTCTCTTCTAAATACATTTTATTGTCACCATGTCCATTTAGTGCTTTATGAATGCTTAGGAAGAACTCCTAAATCCATTTTTGACTCACCTTGATCCTGGCCCCATTACAACATCAGTTAAAGGCCTTGTTGATCCGTTTAGCATGTAATTTACATAGAGGAGAATTAGTGAATCTGCAAGCCTATCGTGAGGAAAATCCATCTTGGTTTTATGGTTACCTTTGATCAATGGTATCATAAGTTGAGCTAGTTTATGTGTACTAATGAAAAATTAAGACGTTAGTAGTAGCTTGATATTTAAGTTTCCGAAGTTTGACAGATTGCATGCATTAGGTCTCTTTCAAATTGAATTGATGGAATGTAATGGCTGTGTTTAATTTGCTTGAGAATAAGCAAAGGTTTAAATGTGGGGAAGATGATAAGTGTGTTTTCATACTATATTTCTAGGTTGTTTTTAGGTGTTTTAAGTATTATTTATTTGTTTTAAACTTTTGCATCCTTTTAATTATCTTTTAGGTTTTTGATTGTGTTCGGTATTTTTTAGTACTTGAGGGAAAAATATGAACTTATTCGAAGAATGGATTGATAAACTTTCATGGTTGGATGCTGATAGGATTGAATTTTATTAATTTTTCATATGCTTTTTAATGTCATTTCAGTCTTGTTTTATTATTTAAATATTTAATTTGT
>JAOXYD010038471.1:0-13821 GCA_028565735.1 Pinacopodium congolense | reverse complement strand
GTTACAAAATTACTCAGAAAGTTACATTTTATATGTGGAATATCATTCTAATCATTAGGTATCTACCTTTCAAATTATGAAATGAATTAAAGGTATTTAGTCATTAATAGTAAAAAACAATCCGATATCATTTCAAATTACCAAAATAATTGAATTCAAATGGAAGCATAAACAATAAAAAGGATTAAAATAAATTTTTTCCATAATTTATAGATTATGATGAAATTGATGATAAATCAAATCATTATCAAACAAATAAAATTAAAGTGATAAACAAATAATTCCGTCCCCCACACTTGAACTAAACATTGTCCTCAATGTTTAAAATAGGAAATGAAAAGCATAATATAAGAGAGAAGGAAAAGAAACACACCCATTTGATATAGACTTGAAGATCAGTTGGTGTAATATAATGGATGTGCAAGAACTGAAATCATAAGAAAACAACATAGAAAATAGTCAAAAGAAGCTCCACTCATATAAATATGGAAGTCAAATACATTAAGGAGCAACATAGATAAAAAACAATCATTAGATCTAATTGAAAAAAAACAAAAACCTATACTATGAAAGGGCAAACTATACTACTAAATTGAAACAATTGAAACAACAAAATGAATAGTCAAAATAACTAAGAAGAAAAGTCATTGGCATCCCTGAAACGTTGATAATCCTATAACCTTCGAACTCGAGCAGTCAACTCATCGACTTGATACTGAAAACCATCAAACCGATGAGACATCTTAGAGAATAAGGAAGATCTAAACCTTGAAAGCTCGGAAGTAAGATGACTTTTTATGTTAATCAGGTACTGCATCATAACAAGTTGACGATCATCAGAAGTAGGTAGCGGTGGTGGAACTGAAGTAGCAGTAGCAGGCGAGTGTGGGGCGAATGCTCAGAGTGGCTTCAGATGAAGCCTCACCCATATCCTTATGAATCTCGGGCTATGCAGCATCATCGAGTGGATCCTCACTCTCACGAAGTCGGTGCTAGTAGCCTCCTTGATAGGTAAAGCGCCATAGCTTAAGCACACTTGCATTGATGATGTTATGACAAGTATAATCGTCAGACTGTAAAGAGTCTAAGGGAACTCTTGTATCCCTAAATATCCTCATCAGTAAGCAAGGAAAACAAAAGTTCTTGCTGGGCTTCTTAAGCTTCATCACATCCCTCATAGACAAGATAACAAACCCAACTAACTATAATCCCAAGATGGCACATAATCTATGCAACATCTTATATAACAGGTACACATCTATATATCTCAACTAGTTAGGTCCACTGGCTCGAGGAACAATATTATGACTAATCACTGTAACAATAATCCTCTCCTGAGCCTCTAAGGTAATAGTAATATACCCTTTATAATTCCTAATCAGGCCTAAGGTATCTTTAGCAGTAGCAATTGAAAAAGATGGGTTCGAAGAGATCGTGTCCCCATGAAAAGTATCCATAGCTTTAACAAAAATGTCTCCATCATTTGGTACTCCTAATAAAGCAGCTATAGAAGCATGAGTAATATGGATATGAATACCTCATACTATCAAATGTATCTTGATTGTATTAGCCTCGTCCTTATCTTATATTTTCGAAAGAACTCGCAAACCAAATCAAGGTAGAATGGACTAGCAAGTGTAATAACTGACTTCCATCATAAGGTTTAAAAGACACCAGATATGTCGAAATGAGCTTCCGCATATGGATAGATTGGACGCTCAATAATGAAATCGTTCCTTTGATGTGCCTCGAATCAGTCTAAATTCTCTTGACTTATAAATTTAATCGGATCGAAAGCCAATCTCTTCCTCCTAGGTGCTAGTTAACTTAAAAATATTCAATAAACATGCACAAACAAGTCAAAAAATAGTAAGAAAAATCAGAAAATTATCCGGCTATGGTCGTCAGAATATTTTCTTTGATCGAAATATTCTTGATTTTTTGACTATGATAAAATTGAATGAACTTGGCACCAAAAGAAAGCTAATGGAATTTGCAACACAATAATACCAAAATCTAAACAAATGGATGCCTATATTGAGAGAAAATTGAAAAAGAATACCTTGAATGGAGAAAATAATCTGAATTTTGCAGAGGTGATTTTGGAAAATCTGTTAATTTTCACAACAAATTGATGACAGATTCCTTTAAAGGGAAGAAAATGCGACAAATGGATACCAAGAACGTCCAATTTGTTAAGAAATAAAAGAGATATGAGGATTTGAAAGAAAATGGGGGACAAGAGGTTTTCGAATGGGTAAGGAAGGAAGAAGAAGATGAATAGTAAAACTACGTCGTTTTATTACCTGATTCGACCTTTAACAATACCTTATTCATCCTACAATGATACCATAATAGAATGAATAGTCCATCGTTAATGGTCCATAATAGACTGCATCAACGGTGACTTGATCATCCCTTAACGATGGGCTATAAACCACTGTTATAGGTCAATTGTCACCTTCTAAAGCCTAATTTTAATCCAATTTCAATTCAAAATCCTCCCAAACTCAAGTCCTAACAATATGGATTGGATTATTCATTAAATTGCTTCAGAATTCAACCTAAAAACACTTTTAAAACTAAATCAAACTCACTAAACTAAGGATAAACTAAAGAAAACACACCAAACTTAATTCAAACACACTTAAAAGGCTTCAATAAATTTATTTGAATTAAAACATACTAAATTCAAATCAACAAAATTGAAATTGAGGTTGATTTGCCTCCCAACAAGCGCTTCTTTAAGGTTTTTTAGCTGGACCTTAAGGTTAGAGAGTTTTACGTCTCTTCCTTAGTCCAGAATCCATTAAATTCAATTCATTCTCCTTACAAAACAAATGGGCCAAATTGTAAATGGTTTTAAAAGGATTTAAAAGAATTGTTTCATTTAACCATTGATCCTTAATGAAACACCAATCATAACTTTGAAAATACCATGGTAAAAAGTCTTAAATTACCATAGTTAGCCTTGAATTGAAAGCATGAATACTGATGAAATCAACAAACTACAATGCTTTCTCACCTTCAACCTCACTTTCTTTGACAAATTCATCATGATTAAGAACATTTAAAACATTGTCTTCAAATTGAAGCTCATCCTTAACACCAATGAAATCATCACAAACATTTTCCATTTGATTATCCAATGGGGAGGCATAAACACTTTCTACAACTTTAGCAACTTTTTTCTCACTTTCACTTGCAACAATTTCCTTACCTTCATCAATCTTCACCATATGATTTCTGAAAGGAATTGAAAAATCATCATCCTCATCAATAGCACAAACTTCTAATTCCATTTGTTCATATTCAACAGATGGAATTGGATTAATAGGTGTGATCATTTTCATCAAAAGTTGTTTTAAATTTGGAGAAAAACATTCCAACTCTTGAATTAAGGATTGATTCTTGTCTATATGCTTATCTAATAGGGATACACTGAACAAGAGTACTCGCAAATTTTGAAACAATTCAAAAGATCACCTAGATGAAGCATCTAATCTTTTGGGATATGGAATCCAAGGTTGGTAGGGTTGGACATTTGAATTAGCAAATAACCTAGGTGAACAATTTTCATTTCCAACTTCTTCCACTTCTTTGCTTCTTTCCATCACTTCTCTTTCATTCACTTCCTCCTTTTCATGATTCTTTGGTACAGTGATGGCTATAACTTGCTCTTCAGAAGTAGGTTCAGACATAGAAGGTAAGGGTTAAGGTAACCTCTTATCCAGTATTTGAACAATCTGACCTACTTAAGTCTCCAAATTCTTAATTGAATTTCTATGGGATTGCATTCTAGACTCATTTCTTTGGATATATATCATCATTGTATCTTCAAAATTAAAATTTTCTTGACTAATTGGATTAGAAGAAAATTCATCTTGAGGATTGACATGGGAATTTTGGTAGTCATAAATTGAGTAGCTTTCCTTAGAAAATTGATAAGAATCCACTCCTTGCCTAGTATAAGAATAATGGTCTTGACTAGGATCAAAGGAACAAGAGGGTCTTAATTGACAATCCTTAGAAGCATGAAAGGAACTACCACAAATATCACAAGCTATAAGACATTGAAATACATAACTACTAAATTAAGCTTGTAAACTTTCCAATTGCTTGTTATGGTCTACCAATTGAGCTTGAAAAATTGAGGTTTCATTAATAGAATTAGCTCTAAATGGTTTCCTACAAGAAGGCTAAAAAATGTATTGAAAGCTATTGGATACCATATCCTCAATCATTTCATATGCTTCACTTGGGGGTTTTGCTAATTAAAGTTCCTCCATAAGCAGCATCTATGAGACTATGAGTAGATGATATGAGTTCTAAGTAGAAAATATGCACTTGCTCATAAATATTGAAGTTATGCATCAGACATTCAGTAAGTAGCTCTCTAAATCGATCCCAAGATTCGTGCAAACTCTCGCCCTCATATTGTTCAACAGACGAAATCAAAATTTTCAATTTAGCTATCTTAATTAGGGGAAATAATTTAGCTAAAAAGCGATTGACAAGATCATCATAAGTTGCGATGGAATTAGGTGGAAAGGTGTTTAACCATGTGCGAGCTCTATCTTTTAGAGAAAAAGGAAATAACTTGAGTTTAAACGCATCATTTGAAATTTCAGAGTTTTGATAGAAATCACAAATATCCATGAAATTTCTTAAATGATCATTTGAATTTTCTGAAGATGAACCACTAAATTGAGAAGACTTAATCATGGAAATAAGAATATGTGGAATTTCGAAATCATCTAAGTCTATCATAGGTATAACAATGCTAGACTTAGGACCGCTCCTAGTTTGCATAACCAATTCCAACATGGTTGGTTCTTTGTGAGGTTGAAAAACCAAGTTCTTACGATGTTCTATTTCTACATTAAATTGATGCTTATTAAACATGCAATCGAGATCAGTACAAGTTAAAAATCAAACTAAAAGAAATAAAAAAACAATCAAAACACAAAAGAAAATAAAAAACAAGCAATCAAACTTAAAAGACTATATACAACATTTACATCCTAGAGTAATTGATACCAATTTATCTAATATTAACTAAAAAATATCGATTATTCCCCAAAAATGATACCAAAAACTTGTTGTTCTTTTATTTAATAATTAAAAATGGGAGTTATTTAAACCAATTTTATTTTGAAAACCTAAATGATATTAAGTGAAAATCAACGTGATGAAATGCAAGTGCATATATCGAACAAGTAATAAAATGGAGTAATTTTAAGACTCAGAGTATCGAATCCACGGGAAAAAATATGGTATTCTTAAGTTAATTACCAGATTAATTAGATTACAATTATTTAGAAAATTATAAATTAGTTGATTAAAAAGATGACAAGATAAAATTACTAAACTAACCTAATTTTTCTTCAAACCTTTGCAATTTTGAATTATAAAATGATTTATAAAATTACTAAAAATTATAAACTTATGGAATCTAGTTCTGGATAAGTGTTTAATGAATTAATTAAGCTTAAAAACAAATTCAAAGGCGGATTAGAGTTCCTTCGCGAATTCAAGATAAAGCTATGGTTAAGACTTATGCTTTTTCTCTATTAAATTTAGTTTAAAGTTTGGTTATGCTTTAAATCTAGCCAATAAGCTTTACTTTCAAGAAGGTTGATTTCTAGATTGTGGTCTTAGATCTCTAACTCTCACAAATAATTAAAGTTTGGTCATTCATTGATTGATTTATGTTGTTTATTGATTTTTCTAACAACCTAGGTAGATTTCTCGAATCCTAGATTATCTTTCACTCTAATCTTAGTTGATCACGCCAAAATCAGAACTTTAAGATCTTCAATAAATAAAATCAAACCTTATTACATGCCTTTAAACTCTCCTAAAACATTAAAACACAAATCCAAAGCTAGAAAATTCATTTAAGCTCACATAATCATCAAAGCATAGAAAATATGCATCTTAAGCCATATACTTTGATAGATCTACAAATATAACCTGAAATAAGTAGTTTAGAAGTTACAAAACATGTTTAGAAAGCTTCTAGACAAGTTTGAAATTTCTTAACTTGATCTGGACATCAACACAGCCTCGAAATCCACAAGATCTTACAAGAACATCAAAGAATATTTAAGAATATACTCATAAGAACATGAACTTTGATTAATATGAAAAACAGGAGAAAATAAGTAATAATATGAGTTAGGAAACCCCTATGATGGTTTAGAAACTCATACACACGTCTTAGTTTTAATCTCCAATAAAAAGCAACTTAAAAATACAAAATATAATTCGAATTACAGTGTTTGAAGCCTAAAACATTTAAGAAAATCTAAGAGAGAAGCAAGAGCTTCTCTATATAAGGTTAGATCTGAATTCTTAAAGTTAGTTACATGTTTATGTGTTTGTCCTTGTGTTATGCAGACATTCTGGCCTCCTACAAGTGGTAGTTGACAAAGGGGATAAGGTAGACACATGCTTTAGCCGCAATTATGGAGTTGATATTACTAACTGATCCTATAACAACGGGCTGCACCGATGTATAACGGCGGGTGATCGAATTTTGTCTCTATAACAGCACCTTGATCATCCTTCAACGTGACCCTTCAACATGACCCTACAAGGGTGTCGTTGATGGACTGATTTAAGGTGAATTCTTCTCCTTTTTTCTCCAATATTTTTCATCAAGCTTCATCCTACAAATCAAAAATAAAAAGACATAAATTTAACAATTAAGTAATGAATTAGGGTTAAATTGACATCAAATATTATCCAAAAAGACTATAGATTTAACCCCTAACATTTTTCTAAATGAATAATGCCATTAAGTACAAATGAGTTCTCAAATGTTAAGTGAAAGACTAATTTAGTTTTGAAAAGTACCATATCTTATAATAAAAGATACATACAACATGAGATTAAATATAAGAAGACATTCTCATTTATTGTAAAGTTTATATTTGTTTAACTAATTATGACTTTATTAGCTCGAATGGATCTTAATTTACATCAAATAACTGTAAAAGGCAGCATTCTTAAATTAAGAACTAAATAAAGAACAATCAATAGATTTTCTTTATAAGGACTAAGAATGTTACGTGTTCTAATTGTTACTATCGATCTGTAATCTAAAGTAGCCTCAAATTTAGTGGCATATTAAGTTTCATACAGTAATCATGTCATATGATTTTATTATGATTTTAAAAGACCATTAAGTGTATGTTATAAGATCCAATGATAAATGTGTGAATTTATCGACATGTTTAAATGACATTATGATAGATAGTGACAAATATTATTTTGTTGAGTAAATCAATTATATGGCTATCAACCATGTTTTATATGAATAATATGGATAAGATTGCATATATCTTGGAAGTTAAAATTTTGAATAGCATTCAAGATGATTGTTGTTGCTATTATGAACTATATATGCATCAAGAGATTGATTGAATGGTTCCATATATAAAATTGTAAACTGTTTTAATATAGCCTTTGCTAAACATAAGCACTTGAGCAATAGATAGTATCTATAGATGTCACTCAATGAGATATGATTGGTAATTTCATATACACTTTGTTATGTATGAACAGGCATATCAAAAGGCAATAGTAGAGAGCTTAAATGTCTCGATAAAATTGAACACATAAGCGTAATTATGTCATAAAAACGTAATAGCTCATAAAGAAATAAATATGTCATGTGATTATATTAGTGATGCTAATTTGTTTGTCATTGAATATTTGATGCAACACATGTTTAATTAAGCATTAAATATCATTATTTTTCTTAGATGTATTTTATATGAAAATTCTGTCATAAAAATGTGAGAATATTTAATTTTGATTCTAGACATTAGAAGAATGTCGAGCAGATGTGAGATTCCTTCCCCAATGTATCATCGCCTTCATTATTTTGTACAAACGGAAATGAGACAAGTTTTAAGTTATTTATCTAGGTGATAAAATAAGAGACTAAGGCTTAAAATGTGAATGTCGATGTGAAATATATTAATGGGTAAAGGAAGTTACTATTAATGACATAATTTTTTAGTAATATATTAATGCAAACCATATGTGCATTATCAACTAATAAGAATAATATATCATATTCTAAATTTATATTGTGTGAAGATGCTTTTGAGACTATATGAACCTTAAATTTAAGTACCTTTTTTTATACTCGAGTTCTAATGCCAGAAAATTAAGTTAACAATTGCTATTTTAGAATGTTACCTAAAAATCATTACTGATTCAATATAATAGGACATTTTAGAAAAGTAAGTTAATTTGATTCAGAAGGTTAAGAAATGAGAAAGGTCATTATAAATTCTAATTTGCATCAAGATATATTCAAAATGGCCCGCTTTTTATGTAAAAGGCAGTGCAAATACAAAGAACATACATACTAAGAATGAGATAATGAAATGATCTAAGATAAAATATATTAAATCTACTTAATAATCGACTTGTTAGTTGAGATTCTATATATTCCTAATAGATGTATAAAAATGTGCTCTTGTAATATGCTGGTTGCACAAATTATTGGATAACTATAAGAAATGCAAAGTTTATATTAGATAAACCCATTAGATGTGAGTTGGAGATGATGAATAAATACATCCATGTGGTTTTTTAAAAGAGTCCTTTAACTAATGAAATTAATACATAATCCAAGTAAATGATTATATTTTGATCATACATATATATTTAAATTTGATCTTAATATCTATGTGATATTTCCTACACTACTGATATCTCTAACTACTATGACTTATAGTATAAATTACTTTAAAGCCATTAGGCCCACTTCAAAACTTAGTATCCACTTTACTCTCGATGTGTAGTCACCATTCATGTACAATTACCATCCCTAACTTCACTTTTCACCCTATTTAATTAACTATTACCTATTTTCACATGCAATTCTTCATTTCAACCTAACAAGGTGACATATAAATGGTTAAGATGATTCTTTTGTATCATTTTAATTATATATCTTATATATTTAATTAAGATCTAACGATATAGTTCTTTTTGTAATTATTACCAAATGTTTAATATATATAATATTATATTTTAAATAATTTGTTAATATTTAAAAAACATATAATATATTTTTTATTATGATGATTATAGATGACCATCACATAATCACATAGAAGTGTTGTTAAATATTTTTATTTAACTATTATTCTATTATATGTTTAAATTTATATAACTTTTAAACTTAACTTAGGATATAGTTATTTTAAATTAAATATATAATATTATATATTTATACCTTTTATCTACATATTCATTTTATGAATATAAATTTTTGTCTAAGAATAATGAAAAAAAACACAAAGTAAGTGATAATTAGGCAAAACCTCTTACAATGCTAATTTGTAGTCAAGCACAACTTCTCATCAATTTGTTGAATATGTTCACTCTGCTACTTCATACTTAGTATATGGTCATCTAAATGCTCTTTTGGAGACATAGAAAATCCATAAGGTTATTTGGTGTGATGACATTCATGAATTTTAATGTCATACATTTTTTCATATAAAATATAGAGGGTTGTAACGTAATTTCTCACCGATTTTTTGAATGAGTTCACTTTGTTGCTTCATAGTTTTAGTAATGCGACTAGCAGTGTTAGGAAACCTTTCGCAATCAAATTGCGAGCACAACAGAATTAATTTTGTACTTAGAATCTTATTAATAAAATTTAACTTGAATAAAAATAAGAAAATAAAACGTTTTTGGCAAACCTAATTACAGCTTTCGGAGTGAAATTAATTTCTTTTCGAATCCGTTAACCTTAATCATTCAAGTATCTGACGTTTAATAATATCTATAAGTTTACTAAAGAAGAACTTAAAATGTATTTTGAGAAGAAGAAACGAGTCATACTAGCAACTCTAGGGTTCTCTACCTTATATAAGAAAACTCATATTTTTCCTAATATAAAAATTAAATATAAATCATAATTAAATTATAAATTTAATTTAATTTTAATATATTCAAATATCTCATATTTGGCTCTAAAGTTTCTTAAACTTTATAATTAAGCCCATCTTAATTAAATTTTATTATACTTCAATAAACTTATATTTATGACTCATTAGGTTTCTAATATATTAGTAATGATTATAAATTATAATTATAATTCATAATTAGAATTTAAAAAATAAAAAATCTCTTAAATTTATCTTTAATTCTCCAATTAAATGATTTATAATTATAGATCATGATTGATGTTTAATAACTTGTTATAACCGCCAACATATTAGAAATGTGAAAATGGCTTGACATAACCTATCCATGCCTTACATTGTATAATTAGATACTTTCGTTAACCAATGTTCTAATTAGAAATAGAGTATAGAATTAGTGTCTATTTTCTATAACCCATTCATGTTCATTCTTGTTAATTAGTAAATGATTTGTAATTGATATTTGCAAACACTTTTTCAAATTTCAATTTACCTTGGTTTGAGAATTTCCAATTCATTACTAATAAAGAACAATAGACCATTTTCCTAATTACATTAGGGTGACAAATCCTCTATTGATTCACTCAACTATCTTTCTATAATTCATACAATATCCAAGTACTACTGATTGACCTACTCTAGAAAGTAGACCATAAGTAATATTAAAACATGGTAATTTCTATATGAGATAACTTTGATAATCTCAAGTCTAAAGATTAATTATACAGCTATCATAATAAGAAAATCCATAGATACACAAGTAATATTCTATTTGGAATCCTTATAATCAACTTAGTTTAGTTAACTTATTCTCTAATAAGCATCCATACATTTGTTTAAATGTCTTCACACTTTAATTTATGAGATCGATTACTTTCATTATAAGAAAGAAACATAATATGTGCGAATCTAATTGCTTCATTAATACCCTATTTTAATGAAACTATGACCAAGAATATTTTAGGAATATTATAAAAATGCAATCTGAATCTCATAATTATAATCTCATTATAATTTCTAATTATATAGTAATTATTCTAGGGATTTTATCTTTATTATTAATTATTAAAATAATTAACAAAAAATATAAATATAAAGAATGTCTTTTATTAAATAGAAAATTACACTATCATACGTGTAATTACTATTAACAAATTAGCTGAAAGGATATAAACTAACACAAGGTGCTCTCATGAAGACACAAAAAATCTAAAAAGATTAGTTGGTGTAATTACACTCACTAATTGTGATGATGTACATTTTCATTTTCATATAAAAATATAAGGATGCAACATAATTCTTAAGCATCAATAGTTAATGAGTATATAAGTATATATAAAGACAAATGAACTAGAACGTCTTCATTAAACAATAAAGTGTAGTAAATAGATATTATCCATATTGTTTTGCTTCATATTTCATGTATATCTCTAACAGTGAATTGGAACAAAAATTATTTTTATGTCTTGTTGATGCCAAGTAATTTGTGGATATAGAGTTTATATTGTTTACATAACTAAGTTATGGATATCGTTATTGATGCCATTAATAATACAATCTCTTTACCAAAAATTGGAATCTAGAAAAAGAAGTCTTGATCTTTCAATTCTAACAAAATAATTGAGAAGAAGTAAACCATTAGTAAATCATGAGATCCATATCATATTAGGCACTAATAATATAATAAAAGATAAAATAAACTTAAAGATAAAACAATAGAAACAATAGAATATATAATGTAAAAATAAAAAGATTCATGTATCATCTCCAAAGAGATTATGAATTTTGTAATGAAAAGAAAAATAATCTATTTTCATCAGTATTTTAATTATTTAATAGTGTTTATACAATCATTATTGTTGGTCATAAATGGCACCTAAGAGGGGGGTGAATTAGGTTCTAAAAAATTTAAGCAAGAATCACACAAATGAATTCAATAAATTTGCAAAAACTAAAATAAATATGAAACAAATAAAATGAAAAGAAACTTGTACTTTATTGAAGTTGAAATAAGCAATGCAAATATAAATTTAACTTACAAGCTCCTTTTAGACCCAAGGATAACTGTCTTTACTTTTTCAAAAGTTCAAGTATAACCTTTTTACAAATACTTTTTGTAAGCTAAAAAATAACCTCTTCCTTTTTAAAGGCTAAAAAATAACCTCACAGAAATCAAACACATGACTATTACACAGGCTTATATCTTACACAACTTGAGCATACAACTCTTAAACTTTGATATACACTCATTCTCAAGACTTGTATATCAAGTTCCTTGCTTAATCCTCTATTTATACTATAAACAAGGATTAATTAGCCGTTGGGAGAATCTCCAACGTTCATCTTCTCATTAACTCTCTTGACCGTATATATCTTTTGTGACCATTTTACAAAATGACAGTTCCTGATAATCCCCTATGTAATCTTCTTCATTCGGTCGACTGATCTTCTAAAAGTATTCATTCGGTCAACCAATCTTCTTTCAATTAGTTTATGCTCTCTTCAACAAGTGTATTTAGTCAACCAGTATATATTTGTTCGACTGATCTATCCACATTCGAGATAATCAATTTTTGTATCAACATTCTTCTTGTGCAAATATACTTAAAAATGGTCTCTCTTCAATCATACTTGTCCTTATATTCATTTAAACAAAAATATTAATAGAAAGGATGTTTTGTTATCATCAAAATAAGGTGAAACTTCCTTTAGTTCAACAATCTCTCGTTTTTTGGTGATGAAAAAATCATGTGATTTAAATCATATAGAACAGATATAAACTCTCCTTGAATTACACAAGAGTTCAAGGCTTCATAAAAATATACAAAAACCCAACTCCCCCTAAGTTATTGCATACAATAAACAAATAATATTTAATATCATACCTCTCCCCCTTTTTAGAATCAACACAAAAGTTATAGGAAGTGTCCATCAATCATACCAATCTCTCATATAATTGTGAAAAAATGATCTTCATATAAAGATTTAGTAAAGATATCCTCTAATTGATGCAATGTATCAATAAACTCAAGTTAAATATTTTCATTTTGCACATGATCGCGAATAAAATGATAACAAATTTCAATATGTCTAGTCCTAGAGTGTTGGATGGGATTCTTAGTCAAACAAATGGTGTTTATGTTATCACATCGAATTGGAATTATATGAAGATAAAAAACATAGTCTTTAAGTTGTTGTTTAAGCCATAAGACTTGAGTACAACTATCAGTAGCTACATATTCAGTTTCTGATGTAAATAATGCAACAGAATTCTATTTTTGACAAAACTATGAAACTAATGTACTTTCTAAGAAATGACATGCACTAGATGTACTTTTTTTTATCTAGCAAACAACCTGTATAATCAGCATCTAAATACCTAATTAAGTCCAAATAATCATTTTTAGGATATCAAAGTTCTAAATGTAACATACCACTTAGATAGCACAAAATATGTTTAACATATAGTAAATGTGATTCTTTAGGAGAAGATTGAAAGCATACACACAAACAAATACTAAACATAATGTCAAGACAAATAGCAGTTAAATACAGTAAACTACTTATCATACCTCAATATATTTTTTCATTTATGGCTTTTCCTTCTTCATCTTTATTCAATTTTATAGATGCGCTTATGGCAGTGCCTAAGGGCTTTGTTTGATCTACACCAAAAACACTTAAGGAGTTCCTGTATATACTTTGATTGATTTATGAAGATTATATCCTTTAATTGCTTGATTTGGAGTTCAACGAAGAAATTCAATTCTCCCATCATGCTGATCTCAAACTCCCTACTCATTATTGCATTGGTTAGGTGACTTTAAAACTTTGAATAATTTTGAAACGATTTTACTTT
>JAOXYD010038460.1:0-13822 GCA_028565735.1 Pinacopodium congolense | reverse complement strand
CTTTAGAAAGTAAGATTATTGTTGTGGGTTACTCTTCACCCTTGGAAAGTAAGATTGTAAAGGTTACTCTTCACCTTCTAAGAAGATTGTATTTATTTTGATTGATTAGTATAGAATCATCAAACAAGTAGTTGGAAAGGGGACGTAGCCTATCTTTGGGGTAGGCTAACTTCTTTAAATTGGCTTGTGTCTCTCTCTTATCTCAAGTTATTGCATTCATTTTAGTAGTTGCATGCTCATCCATCATAGGTTAAATCTTGATTTAGTGATTGCATCTAGTTTCCATTTGATTTAGGTTGCTAGTTTCAATTAGCCAAAAGTTTTTAAATACCCAATTCACCCCTCTCTTGGGTGCCATAGGGCTTACAAGATCCTTTATGTCAAAATATTTGTAAAATAGTTGTTTTACTTTATATAATATGCCTAAATCATTTAATAAAAGCAAGTCATCATCTATATATAATAGGAAAAAACATTAATGCTTCCTCTAATCTTATAATACAAGCATCTCTCAACTTTATTTTTCACAAAACCAAATGACGTAATCATCTCATCAAACTTCAAATGCCACTATCAAGAAGCTTATTTTAATTCATTTATTGATTTGCCCAATCTTTAAAACAGATTACTCTTGTCATGTTTTTGAAACACTTTAAGTTGAACCACATAGATCTCATCATAAAGGTTATTATTCAAAAAAATAATTTTAACATCTTTTTGATACAACTTCATATCATAATGAACTATTATTAGTATAATCATTATGAATGCATCTATAGTAGATGTAAGAGTGAAAGTGGCATTAAAGCTTATCTCCTCTCTTTAAATGAAATTATTGGCAACCAATCTTGCTTTACATTGCTCCATTTTATCATAAGAGTTCTTCTTTGGTCTTAGAAACTATTTACAATCCATAAGTTTACAATTTTGAGATAAATCAACAAGTTCCATACTTGATTATACTTTATGAATTACATCTCATCCCTCCATGATTCTTATAATAAATCTAAATGATGATTGGAAGAAACTTATAAAAAGGTCACTGAATTAACCATATATCCTATATCATAGTGACTTTAACCAAGATAAAAAATACAATCAAACGATATAATAGGTCTTCTGTCCTTAGTAGATCTACTTGGTAAAATCAATTCAATTTGATCCTATGTCATAAGAACCTTACTCTGTATCTATATCAGGGTTCATTATTAGAATGATACTAAGTCCCAAATCCACTAACCTTAATTGAATAAGTGCAGGATAAGAAACTATAGTAGTTTGAATGCTTTTTCCATTTAAAATATGTGAAGGACTAACCTTAGTGGATACATTAACTTTTTGAAAATTAATTATTTATGACTATATAATTTTAGATCCTCCTTGTCTAAAAAACATGTAGCCTTTAGTATGGTCTAAATATCTTTTAAAATCGCAACAAATAAATCAAGAATTTAGTGTATCCTTATAAGAATTATATAATTGTATCTTAACCAGGCAACCCCAAATATGAAGATGAGTAAGAGATGATTTTAACTCTTTCCATAACTTAAAAGGTACTTTAGGTCAAGATTTTCTTAAGACCATATTCAAAATATATAAGGTAGTCACTATAGTCTTATCTAAAGGTATTCTAAAAGGTTAGTCTTATTCCTTATGCTCTTTATCATATCCTTTAAGGTGCAATTTTGTCTTTTAACTACATCATTTTATTCAAGACTACTTGACAAAATGAATTAAACTACTATTATATATTTTTTAAGCATTTGGCAAATAAACCCTTTTCTTATCCATAAACTTGGTGTTTTCCATAATACTCATCTCTATGATCATGTCTAATAATTTTGACCATTTTTCTGTTAGTTCTTAAGTTTAATCTTAAAGATCTTGAACTTTATTAGTAACTTTACACTTTCCTTTAATAAAAAAATATATCTACACCAAGAAAAATCATTAATAAATATGATAAAATATCTAGATCTATAAATAGTGGATGAGTGAGGACAACGGATGTCAGAATAATGTCTAAAAATTAGAATTATGAATTGACCTTTTATTCTTTATTTTAATTATTTTACCTCTACAACAAGCAATATACATATCTACATTTGTAAAATTAAGAGTTAGAAAAATTTTATCCTTTATCAATCTTTTAACTTTTTCTCTAGAGTAATCCAATCTTTTATGCAACAACATGTATGATTTATTTTTTATTAAAGGTCTTTCACCTATAACCTTTTCTATAACATATGAAGAGTCATGGAAATCATTAGAAGTCAAATACATTCTATACAATCCATATGATAAGAAGGATATGTTAATATGTTTTATACTCAAAAGATAACTTTACACTGGACTTTTCAATCTTAAAACTATAATCATCTTTGTCAAAACATATACAAAGATCAAAATCTATCTAAAGGATGATATATAAAATGAGTCATACAAAAAATTTTAAGTCTATTATCTAAATTAAAATATAAAATTCTCATGAATTCTACATTTACTTCTTTATTTTTGGTCACCATTAGTTTTTACTCGTCTTTGTTTGGCTGTCTGTTTGATATAAACTCTTGTATTATGGAAGAAATATAACTATAAGATTCAGTTTCTAGCCATCAAGAACATGATATGGTTATAACAACATTAAATACATGATACAAGACAAAGAGTTACCTAATTATTTTTGTTTTTCTTTCCAACATTTATATAGTCTTTCTTCTTATGACCCTTATTCTTACAAAAGAATCATCTCAAACTCTTTGTGACATGACTAGGGGTCTTTACACCATTAGTCTAACCAGATTCTTTAGGTGGAGGATACTTAGGAGCTTTACTTTTGGTATTTTTGTCTTTAGCTATAGGTTTTGGTTTAGTAATTTCCAAGATTTTTTGGGTTATTTTCTTTAGTTTCTCTTCCTCGATAATACAATAGGTAATTAAGAAATTTACATCTTAATCCTTATCTTGTAAATTACAAGTGATGATAACAATACCAAACTCAGAAGGAAGGGTACTAAGAGCTTGGTGAACTATAGAATCACAAATGATTACGTTTATGGCTTTAATTTGATTTGTAAGCACATCATCTTGATGATATACTCACTTACTTCCATTTTACCCCTATATATCTCATAAAATATAGTTTTTTTTAAAGAGCATTAATTTATTATTACACCTTTGAGATATATTATTGAGAAATTCCTTTGTAATGGTAGTCTCAAGAAGTCTACTAAATAGATGGTCAGGAATGGACTTTTTAATGGTCGAATAACAAATTACTTTCTAGTCTCTATATTGGATGATGTGGGAAGGGATGGCTTCTCCTTAACCATGACCATGTTTATATCTGTCATTTCTAATGCAAACTCCACATCCCAATTCCATTTCTTAAAATTGAAAATAGTTAAAGTTTCAATATTGACATTATTATTGTTTAAGAAAAAGATGACTGTATAATAGGTAGTGTATATTATCAATACAAATGTAGGATAACAATAATATTAAAAGCTATAAATAATGTTTATGTTAAGTACCTCATCTAACACATCGTGAAACACCTGTGAATTGAATACACAATGCATGAAGATGAGATGATGTAAATCTTAGACTACTAACAATCTGAAAGTTGAATTATATGGAATAGTAACCTAACAACACCTTTAAATCAAGTAGAAAATTTTCATCCTAATAAAACCTATTGATTAGAACTAGAGGTATAAGAATAATAATCTCCATAAGTTTTCTTAATAAGATCATATTAAAGTTCTTAATGGAGAACAAGGGTAGAAATTTTCATAAAGAAGAATTACTCAAATTGATTCATTAATGTTGTTCTTTCAAAAGTGATGGCTGGCATATATTATAAGCCATAGAAAAATAAAATTAATTAACTAATTTAAAACTATATGCTTTTACAACAAAAAAAGTATTATTCTAGACTATCTTGTACCTAAATACAGCTTGATTTGAGGATAAATGACGTTTTTGTCAAGGGTATTTACCCTTTTATTTATGATTAGGACTAAAACAACGATTCTTGGAAAGTTAAATGGTGCTGTAGTCGAGTGTCATTTATCTTTTTCCTGCAATGGGATAGAATAGTGCTAGTCAAAGAAGCAAAATGATGTTGGTTCTCATACCTATTTCCCTTCTAACTTTAGTTTCAACATGATATCCTTCACTTTAGAATCTTTAAACTCAACTCCTGCTAGCCTATATTAGCTTTCTAAAGCCTACATTTCCTTTAAAAGATATAGATAATTGATTAATCTTGTTAAAATCTCTTGAGTATTAATAAAAACGTCTTTATCTTGCAACTGTATGATCAATCCTTGAAGAGTTTCTTTCTTTCACTTAATCCTAGTTCTTATCATTAAACCTCTAATTCCTCGAAGCAACTCCACATAATAGCTAGATATAAGTGCATACATGACTTTATCTCCATCATTTTTACCTTATTTCAAAGATCAAGATAGAGAATGTGAATAGGTTTTATTTTTTTAATTTTTATTGTAAATCATATTTTGATCTTCCTAAAGTTTTTAAGGGCTTAAAACCATGCATAGACATTAATGTTTAAAGCTTTTAACTATAAGTTGCATAATCATGAACAAATTGATTGACTAGTTACTGATTGACTAGTGAGATTGATTGATCTACTAGTGGGTGAATAATCTAATGAATAATGATTAGTTTTCATTGAGATTTTAAATGTTTAATAGTTTTAATGCATGCCAATGGCTATAAACGACTAGTTAGACAAATTTCACCTATAAATAAGTGTCTTGGAAGAGTATAAAGTATCCACTAAGCATAAAGTGAAATCATTAAGTTATAGAACTTTGAAGTGAATGAATTAAGTGGTTTTTGTGAGTATCTTGAAGTGTTTTGTGTACATTCATTTTAAGATTGTCAAGAGCCTTTGCTAAACACTTTTAATTGATTAGGTCAGATATTTTTTAGTATATTTTGGTTATTACGATTATTAATATTACATTTATAAGGGTTACCTTTCAATTGTGAAGAAAAAGTGTGCTTGTATAAAGGTTTATCTTTACCAGTAGAGAAGAATGAATTAGTGAATTTTCAACAGGTAGTTGGAGAGTAGATATAGGTGTGGGTTGTGTACTGAACCACTATAAAATTTAGTTTTCTTCTCTCTTCCCTACCTCTTTACAAGTTATTTTAATTCAAATTTTTTTATTACATTGATTCAATATATTTCATTTTTACATTACATTAAGAGAGATTTTTTGAGTTAGGACTTAGTAAAATCTAGAATTATCTAATTCATTACCTTATTAAATGCTACACAAAGCTAACAAGTGGTATCAGAGATAGGACTCGTATAGAATTATTTCTAGTGAAATAGTAGGTATAAGATCAATAATGACACATTTGATTACATTTGTTTCATCTTCTAGCCAATAAGGTTAAAAAACTAGTAGAGCCCTATATTTCGATGGAAATGATTATTTATATTAAAATACTAAGATGAAAATTTTTTATGGCTAATAATGTAAAATTGTAGAAAATTGTGTCACAAAAATCCCCTTTACCCCATGAAAATCATAGGAGACCAAAAAGTAACAAAACAGGAAGAAAATGGATAGTAATGATGAAAAATTAGTATCCATGAATAATAAGGTTAAGTATATCCTACATGATTACATATGGGGCGTACCAACCAAATAAAGGAGAATATAATTAGCATGCTTACACATTAATATAAACTTTTCCATGTAAATCACGATGGGTGCATATCTTCTATATATACTAAATGCATTAATATTATAAATGTTTTTGAAGGATTCGATAAGACTTTTACTAATTTTGAATTGGTAAGAAACATCTTAAGATCCTTACCTAAGTCATGGGAAGTCAAAATAATGATGATTAAAGAAGATAAGGATTTGAGTATAGTACCTTTGGAAGAGTTGATTCATAAAAAGAAGCATATGACGTTTAAAGTTTCAAAGGAAGAATCTAATGATGATAAAGTCTCCATAAATAGTAGTGATAAGCAAGAGATTGCTTCACTTATAAGGAACATAAAAAAATTATTGAAGAAGAAAAGCTTCAAAAGAAGAAGGGACTTAAAAGAAAGTAAGTACAATTTTAAGCATAAATTATTTAACATAACTTGTTTCGAGCGCAAGGAAGCCAATCATATAAGATACCAATGCCCTATTTTCAAAGAGAATAAAAGGAAGGACAAAAAGAAGAAGAAAGATGGTAAGAAAAAGAAGGCCTTAAAAACAATTCGAAGTGAAAAAGAAGTAACACAAATGTGCTTCATGGCCAATGAAAAGGAGGTATCTTTTTCCATTTCTTGCAATTAAAGTGACTATAACATTTATCTTACTTATAATGAACTAGTTGAATACTTGGAATGTTTAACTAGGAAAAAGAAAAGGTTGTCAAATGTTTAACTAGGAAAAAGAAAAGGTTGTCTTTTAAGTACAAGGAAAATTTGAAACCATTGGATGTATGCAAATTAAAGAATAAGAAGTTAAACATGACTCATAAATCATATAATTAAAGAATGTGGATAATGGTGATATATAAAAATTGATAAATGAAAAAGCATCTTTGAAAAATGTAGTAGAAAGTATTAAGGATTTATTTTCCAAATTCACTAAAGGTACTAAAAAATAAAATGCATTAAGTGTATAAAAATTTTCAAATGATAGACATAATCTAAGTTATATTCAAGGAAATTCACTATTAAGTAGTAAGACTACCTTTGTCAAAAGGAATAACTTAGATGACGAGCATAACCCAAACAACATGAATTAATTGCACTTATACTTAACTCAAAACCTAGGAGAAAGTTTCATACATACATGCATAGTCCTAAGATTAGACCTAGAAATGTAACTAATCCTGATAGATATAACACCTATGATAAGACCCCTACTTCACCCACCTAATCTTCATTATCACATGAGACCTTATAATGATACAAAACCTAAGAGTAGATATGGATATACATATAAGACTTATACACCCATAATTTGTCACTTTATGGATATTATGGACATGTTGAGCAATTTTATTATCATAAACAACAAAAGTGGAATAATATGCTAAGAGGTTAGAATGAGATAAAACTCCAAGGACCCAAATTAGCGTAAGTAAATAAAACAAAATGAGTTCCTTATTTTATAGGTTAGAAAGAGGAGAAGCAAATGGTATATGAATAGTAAATCCTTAAGACACATAACTGATGACATTTCCTAAATTTTTTTCTCTTAAAAGTAAAGACAGAGGATTTATGACATTTAGAGACAATATCAAAGGCAAAATAGCTGGCGTTGGAAAAGTGGGTAAGGAAAATCATATTACCATTAATAATGTTCTTTTAGTTGACAACTTAAAGTATAATTTGTTAAGCGTTAGTTAATTATGTGATAAGAACTACAAATTATGCTTTAAAGGGAATACATGCATAATTTCTAGGATAGTTAATAATAACATTGCATTTTTAGGAAAAAGAGAAGGAAATATTTACATTATTGATATAGATTATTTTCTTTAACCATGATATGAAGTGTGTAAGTGTCTATTTATGAAGATTCATAAGTATGGTATAGGAGGCTTGGATATATAAACATAAAGCTAATTTAGAATCTCAATTCTTACCATCCACTAAATTGGCTTATAATATGAAATTTGAGAAGGACAAAATTTATGGAGTTTGCCAATTGGGAAAGTAAGCTATGGGTTCATTTAAGAATAAGAAATTAGTAACTTCTTCTAGACCTTTAAAATTGCTTTATATGGATTTCTTTGATCTTGCTAGGTTTGCTAGTTTAGGAAGTAAATTTTATACAATTGTTATTGTAAATGATTTTATTAGATTTACATGGTTTTATTTCTATCTAGTAAAAATGAGTGGTTTAGATCTTTTTTGAAATGTGTTAAGAGAGTTCAAAATAAAAAAAAAGGCTTTTCAATTGGATCTATTATGGGTAACCATGATAGAGAGTTTAAAAATGATTTGTTTACATCTTTTTATGATGAAAATGACATTTGGCATAATTTTCTTACAACAAGGACCCTTTAAAAAATGTTACTATAAAAAGGAAAAAAATGACTTTATAAGAAATAGCTAGGACCATGACTAGTGAGTGCAACTTATGCAAGTAGCTTTGGGACAAAGTTATTGCATATGCTTTTCATATAGTTAGTCAGGTATAATTAAGAATATTGTAGATAGAACCCTTATAAGCTTTGGCATGGCAAAAATTCCAAGGTTAACTACTTCAAAGTATTTAATTGTAAATATTATATCTCAAACACTAAAGAGAACCTAGGTAAATTTGATCTAGAATAGAAGAAGTTATATTTTATCTAGCAAGGCATATAGGGTGTTAAATAAAAAAACTTGTCATTAAAAAATCTATACATTATGTATTTGATGAGACTAACCCTCTTGAGAGCAAGAGAAGCTTTGAAGATATTGATGTAGATTTATCTAAGGATTTGAAGAAATTAGTCATTGAAGAAGAAAAAGAGGATACCAAGTCACTCACAAGATCTAGTAGTTAAATTATTAGATTAAGTGAGGAAAGAAAGAAGGATAATGAGCTCCCCAATGATTGGAAATACAAGAAGAATCATCCTTCAAAACAAATCTAAGTGATATTTTAAAGGGGTAACTACTAGATCTTCTTTTACAAATATTTCTCACCTTGCATTCATTTCTCAAATTGATCCTAAAAGTATAGAAGAGGCATTTATGATGAGCATTATATTTTAGTTAATGAATGAGTAATTAAATCAATTTGAGAGGAATAAAGTATGGACTTTCGTATGTGGACCTAGAGATCACTAAGTCATAGGTATAAAAAGGGTTTTTAAGAATAAGTTATATTAGAAAGATAAAATAGTCAGGAACAAGGCTAGGCTATTTACTAAGGATTATAACCAAGAAGAAGGAATAAATTATGAAAAAACTTTTACACCACTAGCTAGGCTATAGGTTCTATTTGTATTTACATTTTGTATGGATTTTAAGTTATTTCAAATGGATGTCAAGGTTGCATTTCTACATGGTCTTATATAAGAAGAAATTTGTTTAGAACACCCCCTGATTTTGAAAATTATAATGCACCCGCTCATGTTTTTAAACTTACTAAGGCTTTATACAGCTTGAAAAAAATACCTAGGACATGGTATGATAGGTTAAGTGTTTTTCTTTTAGATAATTACTTTACAAAAGGAAAAATTAATACAACCTTATTTATTAAAAAAAAGATAAGAATGATATCTTGATTGTTCAAATCTATGTTGGTGATATCATTTTTTGTACTTTTAATGAGTGTTTATGTAAGGAGTTATCAAAGTGCATGAGTAGTAAGTTTGAGATGAATATGATAAGTGAGTTGAATTTCTTCCTTAGACTTCAGATTAAACAAACAGAGGAAGAAATTTTTATTAATTAAGCAAAGTATACTAAAGAGTTGTTCAAGTACTTGAAATAGATCAAGTCAAACCTTTATAGCCCCATAAGCATATCAATCAAGCCAAATAAGGACGAAGAAGGTAAACTAATGTCAAACTATATTGAGGTTTGATTGGAAGTTTTTCTCTATATTAACTATTTTGCTACCATTTCTATATGAGTAAGCTACTAAATTGTTGAACAAGCTCCTTAACCATTTAAACAAGCTCCTTGAACTTTGAATAAGCAATTGAAACTTCCAAATGTTCTTAACAAATTTTTTTTAATCATGTACACTAGATCTTTTTGCATATTTTTAATGCTTTAATCTCCTAACAAGTCAAAGGAAACTTTATATTTAAGAAAGTTGCTTCTTGCACCAACCTTATTGGATCTTTCTATCATAGGACTAATAAATACTCAACCCGTATTAATAAGTAAAATTTTCTTCATCAATCTTTATCCTATTTGATTAGATCCTTTATTGAATCTTTTTGTTATCTTTATTTCAGATTAAAATTTAAATATTCTAATCTTAATTTTAAACATTAATAATCAATAAATATCCAATAAAGGAAATTTTCCATAAATCATTCGTATGAAGAGAAGTTTCATCTGTCAATAGGGTTTAAATTTTACTTTTAGCAATTTTTCCTATCTAATTTGAACATTACGATCATTAAAAGTTTATTTAATTTTGTTCTAATTAAAGTATTAAGTTTTAGAAAAATTATATGATTTTGATTATTTAATGTGAAATATTATTTATGGTTTGGTTTTGAAGATAAAATAAAAGGTATAATGAAATGTGCAATAATTTATATGAAAATTTGTAATTTAATTAGCCAATAAATGTCTATAAAGAAAATAAAAAACAAAATAAATACAAAGTTGGATGGATATAAATTTAGGTTAATACTAAAATGGTTAATTTGGTCATTTTTATCTTTTATTAAAAGAAGAATTTATATCTCAATATTTTATAAAATATCTAAGTACCTATTATTATTTTAGGCAAAAAGGCCTAAACAGACCCTAAGGTTTTCAATTGAATTTAGGTCAGACCCTAGCATTTTGAAACGTTTAAAAAAAACTAACATTTAAAAAATGTTAAAAAATAACCATAACATTTGTAAAACATTTAAAACTCATCCTACACTATAATTTTTCTCCAACAACTCTTCTTCTTCACTTATCGACTGGCACCTCACCTAAAATAGGTGACTTTTTTCTTCCTCTTCTCCTCTTTACTAGTGTCTCAGTGTTTTCTTAGTCGTGTCTTTAGCCCTTACTTCCTTTGTCATCTCCCTCATTAGAAGCCTTTAAAACCTCAAATGCTACCATTTTGTTGCAAGAGTTGCAACCTTCATAACAAATTCAACCCTTACTTTACCCTTCTTCTCCGTATTCCCATTGCTCTTGATCACTTTACTTTCATCTTCTCTCATGTACCTATAGTAGCCTAAAAATGAGTTCCACCCAGATGAGTTCCTCGTTTCCACCACTTAACCCTCTCTTGGCATGCCTAATTCCAACATAGAGGTCCCATTCTCAACCCTCAAGAACACAATTAAATCTCTAACTACAAGCTTCTTGTGGTTCATAAAATTACTCCACTTAGTAGTCAATAAATGGGGACAAAGTATGTCTTTGTAGATTTGCCTAAATTTCTAGTTATTCCAATAGATTTCCTTTGCAATAATGACTTGAACTAGATGCTCGTCGTTGTAATACATTCTCAAGAAAATAGTATTAGCACAATAATAAGGAACAAAGAATTCAACACCATTATTAACATTAAATTGAGTCAATATCTTAGCAAAAGAAGCAGGCTTCTCTTAAGACTTAACTCCCAATAAAGAGCATGCCATCACTATCTCTAACTCAAATTTCTAGTGGATGTGTAAAGGATGATGGACAAAAAATTCAATACATCTAACCAAACTTGCCAGAGACGACAAATGAAACCAAAGACATGCTAACCACTGGTAAAGGAGATGGCAAAGGAAACCAGAGACGAAGCAGCCACTGATGCAGGAGACAACAGAGAAACTAAAGGTTAAAGACATGACTAGAACAACACTAAGATGTTCGTGGAGTAGAGAAAGAAAAAAAGCCCTGTTTTGGGTGAGGTGTTGGTGGATCTGTGAAGAAAAAGAATTGTTGAAGAAGATTACCACCACTAGTGAAGGAAAAAACAAATAGGGAGGGGGTGCTGTAGTTTCTGTAGGTCCTACACCAATCCACAACAAAATTTTTGAAAAAAAAAATAAGTGCCTTAATAGAAAACTTAACAGAATTTATAGTGTAGGGATGGTTTAAAGCATTTTACAAATGTTAAGGTTCATTTTGAATGTTTTTGAAATGTTAGGGATCTTTTTAAATGTTTTATAAAACATTAAAGTCTAACCTATATTTAGTTGAAAACCTTAGGGTCTGTTTAGGTCTTTTGCCTATTATTTTAATACCATTTTTATTATAATATTACTATATTTATTGCATCCTAAATAGAGTGGAGTAGTAATTTATTTATATTTTTAATAAAATGTTAAGATTTAGTTATATTATTGTTGAAAATCATAATTTAAATTGATTAGTGGTAGATGTATTTAGATTATTCAATTGTGATCTTACATAGGTTAAATTGCTAGTTTAATTATTAAGAATTAATAAAAACTAATTTAATTAAACTCTATAATGTTATTAGTATTATCTTGAAAATATTAAAGTTTAAATATTTAACCAATTTTATTTGTCTTTCTTTTGGTATCTTTTCATATGACTCAAGATGACTTAATATATGAATTTCTTAGTTGTACGAATTTACTAAATTTAGTCCCTAAACAATTCAACTGTAATATTTTCTCCTTCAATGATAATAAAAAATTGAAATAAATTATTCAATTTAGACATGGATGGAGAAACTCATATATATATATATACATGTACTTTTAGCTAGGATGAAGAATGAATGGTTTAATTAGTTATCTAAATTGCAAGTCTCCAACTTATTATAAGATTAATTCCCGATTCCAAAAAGCATTAGAACGTCCATAATTCACATCATATTTTTAGGATTAGTTGGATTAAATTTGACCCCTAAAATCCTTAACTAGTATAATGATATTTACTATTGCATTATATTGATTTGAATTTTGAAAGTATAATGTTTGAATAATATATTCTTAATTCTAATGTGGTTTAAGCACAAATACAAATTAGGAAATCTGTAATATAAGGAAGTAAACATTTATTAAGGAGTAGACTGACCAATTTTCTTATATGTTTAAAGTAGTTCATAAACTCCCACTTAACAAAATAATTAAATTCCCTATATACAAAGAAAGTCCCTCTGACCATGTTGCAAATGGAGAGAAATATTGTAATTTAGGATATGAAGAATTTATTGAAAAGCCATTTTTAACATAGGAATTAAGATAGTGACTAATTAAAGAATAAACAACAAACTGCATTAATAAATGATATCTGGAAAAATTGATAATAAAGAATAGATATATAAAAAATTGGATGGTTTAATTTGAGTTAAACACTTTAGAACCAAATTATATTAAATTGCGATTTTTTTTCATTTTGTGGTTTATATTGTGTTCTCTTATTAATATGAAATCTTAGGGGTGAAGTATTAATTAATAGAAGGAATTCCAAACAGAGACTAATTAGTGAAAAGTGTATCACATAATGAAATGCCATTTCCATAAGAACAAAATGTGTGAAAATTTAGCAATATTTTTAAAAACCAAACTAGATATTATGTCAATAAAGAGAGGGATTTAAAATTTAGATGTTTAATTGATATTAAACTATTATAAAAATATGTATTGAACCAATGTAAAGTATAAGGTGTATAAATTATGAAAATAAGTACAAATAAATTATATAAATTAAAAGTATAATATAAATATTAATAAAATATTAATATCTATTAACGTGTAATCAATTAATACTATAACTAAAATTGAATCAAACATAAAATATTAGAATAAAATAATCAAAATTATGCTTTGTTTAATCTTCATTAAGACTTCTAGATTTTGTAACATTATGTAGAATATCATAAACCATGTTGTTGGTCCCTAAATAAAACTTAAGAGAAGAGCTGAATTACGTGACTAAAAATTCCTAAGTTTTTGTTCCTAACTAAACTATCCTTTTAGTCCAAATGCAAAATTATAAACAATTAAATTAAAAAAATATAATAATATAAATTGAAAAATGAAAGAGGTAGGGAAAGAAGGGTGCAAATCAATTTATACTGATTCAATGCACAATCCAAATCTATGTTCACTCTTCAATTCTTCGTTAAAATTTCACTATCTAATCCATAACTTCACAATTTTATTTTTTTAATGTGCT
>JAOXYD010038459.1:0-27477 GCA_028565735.1 Pinacopodium congolense | reverse complement strand
ATAAATCTGTCATTAAATAAAATATAACACAAATTAAATATTTAAACAATAAAATAAGATTGAAATGACATTAAAAATAAAATATAACACAAATTAAATATTTAAACAATGAAATAAGATTGAAATGACATTAAAAAGCATATGAAAATTAAATAAAATTCAATCTTATCACAATAGCAACTTAGATTTCCATTTGCTTGGAAACCTTTCCTTTCTAAAGTTTACCCAAACCTAATCACTAGGATTGAATATCACCTGCTATCGACCCTTGCTAGCTTGCTTTTCATATTATGTGTCTTTCTTTCTATGTTTTGTCTTGCTTTTTCGTGAGGCTTTTTACTAATTCTGCTTTCTTCATTCCATCCAGCTATCCTTCATTTAATGACAATGGAACAAGATCTACTGTGAACAAAGTATTAAATCCATAAACAATTTTAAATGGTAAAAAACTAGTAGCACTATGTGTGGTTCTGTTGTAAGCAAATTTAATGAATGACACGCATGCTTCCCATGTTTTCAAGTTTCCTCCAATTATAGCATGCAACAAAGAACCTAGAGTTCTATCTACTACTTCAGTTTGGCCGTCTATTTATGGGTAACAAGTAGTAGAAAAAAAAGTTTTGATCCTAACTTACCTCATAAGGTCTTCAAAAAATAACTCAAAAACTTGACATCACGATAAGAAACAATGATTTTTGGAACGCCATTAGGTAGAACAATTTCATAGAAGAATAATTCAGCAATGTATGATGCATTATTAGTTATATAACATGAAATGAAATATGCCATTTTAAAGAACCTATTAACAACTACAAAAACTAAATGAACCTTCTTAACTTAGGTAAACCTAAATCAAAGTCCATAAAAATACCTACCCATGGTTCACTAGGTATAGCTAGTGTTTTAACCCATTGGGCTAAACTCTCAATTTAGCTTGCCTACACTGCACACATCTATCACAAACTCTTTCTACATCTCTCCTCATGTGTGGCTAGAAGAAGTGTTCATTCAAAATATCAAGAGTCTTTTTAATAACAAAATGTCTTATTAAACCTCCCTTATGTGATTCTTTAACTAATAACTCTCTTAAAGAAAGTTGGGAAATGCAAAATCTATTCTCTCTAAACAAATAACCATTATGCCTAAAAAACTTCCTAAATGCAGATTTCTCACATGCCTTAAATACATTACTAAAATTATGGTCATCATTATACAGATCTTTAATAAGTTCAAATCTTAATAATCTAACATTTAACATGCTTAACAACATGTCTCCAAGATCCCCCATTGACTATAATGTTTTCTTTTCCTTGTTTATACTTAATCACATATGGAAATGTCTTTATGAATTTTATCTACTTTGCATGTTTTTTACTAAATTTATGTTGGCCCTTTATGTCTTTCAATGATTCATGATCTGTATGAATAACAAACCCTTTTGACCATAAATATTGCTGCCATGTTTTTAATGCCCTAACCAATACATACATTTCCTTATCATAAGTTAGGTAGTTTAAGGCTGGCCAACTAAATTTCTCACTAAAATATGCAATTAGTTTTCTATCTTGCATCAAGATGGCCCCTATTCCAACTCCACTTACAACACACTCAATTTTAAAAATGTTATCAAAATTAGATAAAGCTATGATAGATGTTGTATTAAGTTTCTCTTTCAACAAATTATATGCCCTTTATTGCTCCTCATCCCATTTAAATCCTACACTATTTTTAACTATCTCAGTTAACAGTGTATTAATGGAGCTAAAATCTTCCATAAATTATATCTATAGAAACTATTCAACCCATGAAAACTCCTAATGTCACTAATTTTCCTAGGGGTGAGCCATTCCTTAATTACCAGCAAATTTTCATCTTCTACTTGTATACCCTTTACACTCATAATATAACCTAGAAACATAACCTATTTCGTTGAAAAGGAACATTTTTCCAAATTGACATATAATTTCTCTTGCTTAAGCATATGCAATACTTTATTCAGATGTTTTGCATGCTTATTAAATTATTTGTTATAGATCAAAATATAATCTAAGTAAACAACCATAAATTTTCTAAGAAATTCATGCAATAAATGGTTCACAAGTCTTGTAAAAGTGCTAGTTGCATTTATTAAACTAAAAGGCATTACAAAACATTCATATAGTCCATATTTAATTTTAAATGTTATTTTCCATTCATCTCCTTCTCTAATCCTAATTTGATGGTAACTAGATTTCATATCAATTTTGAAAAACAAACATGCACCATGTAACTTATCAAGCATATCATCTAACTTAGGGATAGGGTAATGATACTTTACAATTATTTTGTTGATCACATAATAGTCCATACACATATGCCATTATCCATCTTTCTTTGACACTAATAGGACTGTAACTGAACACGATTGAGGCTCCCAAGTACATAGCCTTTTTCTAACAATTCCTCCACTTTCCTTTGAATTTCTTTGATTTCCTTCGAGTTTTTTCAACACGCTAGTTGATTTGGCAATTGTGCATTCGATATAGGAGGTAAACCATTCGACATATCTGCTTATAATAGATCATCATAAGCTTATAGCATAGAAATAATCATAGTCAAGAAATCATGGTTAGAAAGGTACTCATGTGATAAATAAGCTTCTTTATATAGAAAAAGTAGCATCTGACACTTGGCCAAGAATTCATGTCTCACATCCCCCACTCTCACAATCATGCTCAGTCCTTTCCCCTCGTGTTTATCTCTTAAAGAAGTGTCTCCCAGTGTTTTTTACATTTCCCTAAGTGTTTGCACTTGTTTCTTACCACTCTTTTCACTCAACTTCATTTATTCTCTCTTATAAATTTTCAATTGGCCTTCATAAACTTGTTTTGGTGAAAGAGGAGCAATAGTGTATTTGATGAGAACCAAGGAACCAATGTGCAAACAGTTACTAAAGACCCTTTGCACATTCCAGATGGTTCAATTACAAGGTCAAGGGCTAAGAAGATGAAGGCAGCACTTAATAGGCTGATAAAAGATATTTGCATCAAACAAGTTATTTTGAGCTAAAAGAGAAACCTTAAAGATGAAACATACATTCCAAGTATTATTAATGTGGTCCAAGTACTTAGTTGGCATATATTAGAGTCAGTTGGTTCATAAATGGGCAGATTAGCCCACTAAGGCTGGGTATTACATTGTTCATTCAACTGCATAACTTATCAAGATTGATTCATTCTTGTGGTGTGTAAACTTGACTTATCACTCCCTGTAACACCCCCTATACAGATGTTATAACCATCCATACATAAGATAACCAATTTCCTATAAATACATTCATGACATGCATTTCAGTTCAATGCTATATATATACATATTACAAAACTCCATGATGCTTAACATTGTCATTTAATAGTAGTAAAACATATATTTTTTTGTTTTTCATTTACATGGTAACCTAAAAGAAAACATAAAATTTCCTTTAACCATTACATGTATAATCATACTAAAAACGCAATCTGAAAGTACTGTTTCTTCTAACTGTTAGCCTTGGTCCCTTCAGATGTTCCTTGTATCTTAGTCCTATGATTTTGACCTACACAAATTAACATCCATGCTAAATTTGAAAGTTTAGTGGAGAAACACTTAGTTTGGATGACCACTTATAGCAGTCATACACCAAGCACACACATTCATGAAAATTACACAAATATTAATAAGGATGGCATAATTAATCATTTAAATAATGCAAACATTATTCAATATTTTTTTCATATACCATAAATTCACCTTCAAAACTCAAACATTAAATATTCCACACTCAATGATATAAATTATTAATACAAATGCAAATGAACCTTCATATACTGATTATTTATGTTGTCATACTGTATTTCTTATTTATATCTCTGTACTTTATTTTCTATATTAAGCCTACACATTTTTTGTGGGTATGGATAACGGGTGTTATGGATATCTAAAGATATCAAGCTATGGATACTTGAAGGTATTGAGTTATGGATACCCAAAGGTATCAAACTATGAATACCGGTGGTATCAAATTGTAGCAGCTACACTATAACCCTATAGGCATGCTTATCTATCAATAACCAAGACAATAGAGAGGCACCATAACATTTTCTTTAACCATTTGTAAATTTCACAATTCATATATCAATAATTCATATGAAATATATTTCAGATCGTAAAATGTATATATGTATTCATATAAGTAAGTCATAACTTACCACATTAGGAGGGTGTCAAAGTTAGACTTTTATAATCATAGTATAAATATTAATAAATATGTACGTCAATCATTTATGTACCAATACGTTTTCTTCGGATTGGATTATGCTCAATCACCTAATTTACACATGATAAGTCCGACTGCATTTATTTGAAGTGTTTGAAAGATCTCATACACGTTAAAAAGATCGGGATAAGAGTTGGAAAAAACAAAAATAAAAACAATGCCACGTTTGTGATAGACAGTCTCTCCATTTATATCACTACTTTTTCCTTAATATGCATATAGAAAAAGTAAAAACTGGGTTTCAAGGTCTTTTAGGCATTTTTTCCATCTGTATGTAGTTTTTATAACACCAACAGTCAGACCATTTGGGTTTCTAAGTCATGACATATAAGCAAAATATCATAAACTACTAAAAAATAGGGGCAACATTAGGTCACCTTTTTTACCTTATTTTCCAAGGTCATAGAGTCAAAATTAAATCAAAGTCTCTTATAGAGATATTTACCTATATGTCTTAGGTTTCATATGCAACTAAAACCTCACAATTTAGGAGTTTTAAGCTTAGTTATGATTCAAACAATGTGACTGACCCAAACAAACTTTAGACAGAATTTCACTACATAATACTATCTTGTCATATTCAACCAATTTTATCCAAGATAACGCCTAAGCAACATCCTAGCAACAATTCCACATCAATTAAGTGAAGTCCTAAACTTGAAAATTAACAAAAAAGGCTTTTATTGCCTTTCCTTTCTTTCCTCTTTGACTTTGCTTGACTCACTAACTTGATTTCCACCTAAGATTGGCTTAATTTCTTACATGAAAATGATGGGATGAAGAAGGTGAAATGGAGAGGAGAAAAATCTGAACTTAGAATGTCGTGCATCCCCCTCTCCACATCCCCATTCTAGATCTTTCAAGACCTACACATATGCATTGTGATTATTGGTCATACATGCATTAATCCAATTGGTCCACATGATAAATTTTGAAAAATTGCATATTAGTCCTTCTTCTTCCTTTTGTTCCCACATTGGCCTGTAATCTTATCAATTAATTTCATTCCCTTATCTCTTAATTTTCTAATGTCATAAATTTCATGCAATTTAGTTAATTATTTTAGGAGTTATACTTAAAACACTATAAGTTATTCAAAAACAAGAACACTAGCCATAACTCAACATCAAGCCAAAATTAAAAAACCTTTAAGATACAATGAAATTTTGGTTCCTTCATGAAAATTTTATATCTATGTCTCTAGATTAATTTTCAATTAGAATTATCCAATTTTGATGTATACAAGCTAGGATATCGAAATGAACAAATTACCCATTTAACCAAATTCCTTACATTAAGTACCATTATGTTAATTCATTTGTTATGTTCACTTCTTGATGCATCCTAGACAAGCTATAATACTTCTATGGTATATGTTGGGGCCTTACACTCCCTCTTCTCATCTATTCTAAAGTATGGCATCCATATCCTTCTTTTTATTCTTTGTTTGTTTTTTATTGTGACCTGATTTAGCTTTCTTGGAGGTGGAATCCTGTTTATGTGGCTGTCCAGATTTAGTCCCTTTGGAGATTATATCAATTGGTATCAGAGCTTTGGCCTCTAAATAAGATTGGATTAATCCTTTTCTTATTATCTATTATTAAAAAATGAATTTGGACAGATTTTGCAGGTTTTTGCTATTGTTCATTTATGTCATTTCACTTTCCTCTTATTATATCTTCACTTTCTAGTCAGATTCATTTTTTTGGCAGATTTTACAAATTATATTCTTATTCATTTGTTTCTTTTTGTTTCCCTCTTGTTATATCTTTATTTTCTGATTAGATTCATTTTTTGGGTAGATTTTGCAAATTTATGTTCTTGTTCAATTGTGTCTTTTCATTTTCCTCTTGTTATATCTTAATTTTTTGGTCAAATTCATTTTTCTGGGCAGATTCTGGAGTTTTTTTTTTCTATTATTTGTGACTCTTCATCTCCCTAAGTGTTTATTCGTGTTCTAACTCTTTCAAATCCCTTATTATCATGTTCAAGCATCTATTTATGTTGTTGGCTAATTTTGTGCTGTTGGATTTTAGATCATATGAATTTTCTGGGTAATTGAGATTGTGCAGATTCTTATTCAAGTCATTATATTCTGATTTGTAGCAAAAGAAAACAAAAAACCAAAAAAAAAAACAAGGAAGAAAGGTGCAAATCAAAATCTAGTCAGCCTTGATAAAACTTAGACTCTTGAAAACTAATCAAATTAATTTTCTATATCTCTTGTTCCAAACACAACTAGATCAGATTCTTTTATTCCTCTAGCACAATAGTCACTATCTTACTAAGTGAAAACTTGTTGTCAGTTTATCATTCCTACTTTGTTTTCTAAGCTTTTATTAATCACTCTAAATTTTTGGATTTGTTTCATTCTCTTAAGTTTGTTGCTTAAGGTTAATTTGTCTTCTTTTTTTATTATTAGTTCTTTGAAGAGCATAAAGAGCCAGTTTGAGTGGTAAAGGGCAGGAAGGTGAGCTCATTATTAAAAAAAAAGCCATTTAATAGAGTAAACACGAGTGTTAAGTGAAACTAATTTGAGAGAGACATGTGAGGGAGTGCTGGTAAGGTATCTTTTTTTTTATTATGTTTCTTGCAAATTTACAAGATGATATCCAAGGGAAAGGGTGTTCTTAGTGAAGGAGACAACAGTGACAACTTTATACTCAAAGCAATGCATCAACAATTTGGGCGCATTACTATTATGTTTGGAGAGATAAGGGATAGAATGGTTAAACAAGATGCTGAATTGTAGAGTTTCAAAGTGGAAGAGTTCATAATATTTCTAATGCTAGAAGGTGAGAAAGATATGATGACAATGAGCCTTATGGTGACAATAGAGGTGTTGATGATGATTTGGATGATGGTGACTTATTAGATAGATTTAATAATAGTAGAGGTAGAAGGAGATTTTGTGAAAGATATGATGCCTATGATCGTGACTTGGGAAGCATCAAGATGCAAATTCCATCATTTCAAGGGAAGAATGATCCTAAAGCCTATTTAGAGTGGGACAAGAAAATGGAATTGGTTTTTGATTGTCATAAATATTCTGAAGAGAAGAAATTCAAGCTTGTAGCTGTTGAATTCATCGACAATGCAATTATTTGGTGGGATCATATTGTTTCAACTAGAAAAAGAAACCATGAGACACCTATTTGTACGTGGGCAGAAATGAAGACTATGATGATGAAGAGATTCATTCCCAATCATTACTATAGGGAATTATATCAAAAGTTGCAAGGACTCACTCAAGGTAGGAAACGTGTTGAGGATTACCATAAAGAGATGGAGATTACCATGATTAGAGCAAATGTTGAGGAGGATAGAGAGGCAACAATGGCATGTTTTTTTACATGGGTTAAATAAAGACATAACTAATGTGGTTGAACTACAACATTATGTGGAGCTTAAGGACATGGTTCAAATGGCTATGAAGCTAGAGAAGCAACTTAATAGGAAGGATTCCATGCGAGTTAGGCAGAATTCAAGTGCTAGTTCCCCTTAGAAATCAAAATGGAGTAAAAAGGAGGAGAAGACAAACTATAATTCCATGAGTGATAGCAAGCCTAAATTTGGGTCTTCCAAGCATAAGGATATGAGCTCTATAGCAAGGATAAAGGTAATTCTGACTTCTAAACTAGAAATAGAGATATTAAAGTGTTTGGGTAGGGGCATATCGCATCGCAGTGTCCAAACTGACGTGCCATGATCTTGATGGGAAACGGAGACTTTGAGTTTGAGAGTGAACCTAATGATGAATTACCACTAACTGAGGTTAAGAGTTATGGAGAACAATATCCAGTAGAGCGAGAGGTCTTATCACAAGGAGAGCATTACATGTGCAAGAGAAGGAGGAAGATGATGTGCAATGCGAGAACATCTTTCACACTCGATGTCATATTCGAGCAACAACGTGTAGCATGATCATAGATGGAGGGAGTTGCACTAATGTAGTTAGTGAGGTGGTGGTATTAAAGCTGAATTTGCCTACCACTATGCAACCTAGACCATATAATCTTCAATGGTTGACTGATAGTAGAGAAGTGAAGGTGGACAAGTACATTTTGCTTTCATATTATATTGGCAAATATGATGAGGAGGTTTTGTATGATGTGATGCCTATGTAACTTGGTCATACTTTTGGGTAGACCTTGGCAATTTGATCTATGTGTGATGCATGATGGGTTCTAAAATTGGTACAATTTTTCAATAAAGGGAAAATCAGTCACTTTTGTACCATTAACACCTCAATAAGTGTATGAGGATTAGTTGAGAATTAAAAGTGAGAGTGTAAAAAAAAGGGAGTGAGAAATTGAGCGTAATGGAAAGAAAGGAGTGCGAGAGAGTGAAAAGAGATAAAATGTCAAAATAGCAAAGAAAAAGGAGTTAGTGAGTGCAAAAGAGAAAGAGAGAAAAAAAAAAGAGAGATTCTTTTCAAAAGAAAGTAATGTCAAGAGAGATTTTTATTCTAAATATGTTTGTAATTTTGTACAAAGAGGCATTGATCAACACTAACGACATTAATTCTTCTTTGCTAAGTGTTTTTGTTTCTCTTTTGTAGGATTTTGGTGATGTGTTTCCCGAGGAAGTTCTAAATGATTTGCCACCAATTCGGGGAATAGAACACTAAATTGATTTCATACTTAGTGCTTTAATTCCAAATTGACAATCCTTTAGAAGTAATCCCAAGGAAACATAGGAATTTCAATAACAAGTGGAGGAACTCATGGTAAGGGTATGTGAGGGAAAGCATGAGTCCATGTACTGTTCTAGTGTTACTTACGCCTAAAAAGGATGGGACATGGAGGATGTGTGTTAATTGCTGAGCTATCAATAAAATCATTGTAAAGTATAAACATTTTGTTCCTAGATTAGATGATATACTTGATGAATTGCTTCATTCTTTTGTGTTTTCTAAAATTGAATTGAAGAGTAGATATCATCAAATCAGAATGCGTAAAGGAGATGAGTGGAAAATAACCTTCAAAATAAAATATGGTTTATATGAGTGGTTAGTTACGCTATTTGGTTTAACAAATTCACCTAGCACATTTATAAGATTAATAAACCATGCTTTGCATGTGTCATTGGCTGATTTCTGGTTTTTTATTTTGAAAACATTTTGGTTTATAGTAAAAGCTTAGATGAGCTTATTGATCATTTGAGAAGTGTTCTTAGTGTTTTACGTGATGCTAACTTTTAAAAGTGTTCCTTTTGTACATATCAGATTGTGTTTCATAGTTATGTTAATAGTGCTAAGGGAATTTCAGTTAACGAGGAAAAGATTAGAGCTATTGGTGATTGGTCTACACCTAAAACAATTATTGATGAATGTAGCTTTCATAGGTTTTCTAGCTTTTGTAGGAGGTTTGTTAAGAATTTCGGTACCATAGCTGCACCATTGAATGAAATTGTGAAAAAGAATGTTGGTTTTATGTGTGGTGATGAGCAAGAAAATGCATTCAAATTGATTAAAGATAGGTTAAGTTCTGCACCTTTGCTTACCTTACCTGACTTAGCTAAAACTTTTGAGATTGAGTGTGATGCTTTAAGATTGGCATTAGAGCCTTTTTGATGCAGGAACGATGTTCAATTTTATTCTTTAGTGAAAAGTTAAGTGGAGCAACTCTTAACTATCCAACTCATAAGGAGATGTATGCATTGATTCGAGCTTTGGAAACGTGGTAACATTACTTTTGACCTAAAGAATTTTTCATACATACTGATTACAAATCCTTGAAGCATTTGAAAGGACAAGGGAAGATGCATAAAAAGCATGCCAAGTGGATGGAATTTATTGAGACCTTCCCTTGTGTGATCAAGTATAAGCAAGGTAAAGATAATGTGGTTTAAGTCCCAAATTGTTAGGATTTGAGTTTATTAAAAACTTATATTCTAATGACCTTGATTTGGCTAATGCTTATGGGGTTTGTGAGAAAGTTGCATTTGGGAAGTTTTATAGGCATAATGGGTATTTGTTTTGATAGAATAGACTATGTGTGCCTATGTGTTCTTTGAGGGAGTTGGTTGTTAGGGAAGCTCATAGTGGTGGATTGATTGGTCATTTTGGTGTGAGGAAAACTCTAGATGTCTTACATGAACATTTCTTTTGGCCACAAATGAAGCGTGATGTTGAGTAAAATTGTGAGAAATGCATCACTTGTGGACAAGCCAAGTCTAAGGTCTTACCTTATGGTTTGTACACCCCTCTACCCATACCTAGTGAACCATTAGTTGATATCTCTATGGACTTTGTATTAGGATTGCATAGGTTAAAATGGGGTAGGTATTTGGTATTTGTTGTTGTTGATAGGCTTTTCAATATGGCACATTTCATTGCTGGCCATAAAACTAATGATGCCAACAATGTTCCTGATTTGTTCTTTAAGGAAGTAGTTCATTTTCATGGTATGTCGAGAAGCATAATTTCTGATCATGATGTAAAGTTCTTGAGCTGTTTTTGGAAGATGTTATGGGTTAAGTTAGGAACCAAACTTCTCTTTTAAACTACTTGTCATTCGTAAATAGATGGGCAAGCTAAGTTAGTAAACTGAACTTTATCTACTTTGTTGCATTCTATTATTCAAAAGAATTTGAAAATTTGGGAAGAGTGCTTGCCACATGTTGAGTTTACTTAAAATCGAAGTTTGCATTCTACTACTAATCTTTTTCCTTTTGAGGTTATGTATGGCTCTATCCCATTAACTCCTTTGCATTTGTCACCATTCCAATTGATGAGAGAGCTAGCTTCGATGGTAAAAAAAAGTTGAAATGGTGCAACCAATGCATGAAAAGGTGAGGCAAAAAATCAAGAAATGAACTAAACAATATGCTACTTAAGTAAAAAAAGGGCGTAAGAAAGTTATGATTGAACCCGAAGATTGGGTCTAGGTGCACATGCACATAGAGAGGTTTTCAGCTCCAAAGCATACTAAGTTGCATCCTTGCGGCGATAATCTATTTCAAGTTGTTGCAAAAATTAATGATAATGCCTACCAATTTAGGTGAGCATAATGTTAGTGTTACATTTAATGTTTCTAACCTTTGTCCCTTTAACACAAGTGAATATTCAAGGATGAATCCTTTTGAGGAACGATGGAATGATTAGAACTAAGGAACCAATGTGCAAACAGTTACTGGAGACCCTTTCCACATTCTAGATGGTCCAATTATAAGGTCAAGGACTAAGAAGATTTCAGGAAGCACTTAATGGGCTGATTCAAGATATCTGTACCAAACAAGTTATTTTGGGCCAAAAGAGAAGCCTTAAAGATTAAACATATAGCCCAATTATTGTTAATGTGGTCCAAGTACTTAGTGGGAATATATTAGAGTCACTTGGGTCATAAATGGGCAGATTAGCCCACTAAGGTTGGGTATTATGAATTTTGGGCTAATGGGCTTCCCAAGCATACTTGTTTTCACTTCTTTTGTTAGGTTTAGACCTACGGCATATACATATGCATCTTATGTTATTAAAAAATATCTTTTGAAATTTTTTATAAGAATTGTGAGAAACTTAAACTATAGAACTTATCAAGATTGATTCAATCTTATGGTTTTCAAACATGACTTATCCCTCTTCTCATCTATTCTGGATTGTGGCATCTAAAACCTTCTTTTATTCTTTATTTTTATTTCTTAGAGGTGGAAGATGTCTTGTTTATGTAGTTGTCTAGATTTAGCCCTTTGGAGATTACATTAGTATTTCACACCATCCAAGGTGAATGAATAATGATTCTTATACCATCATGGATTACTTGTCGATTGAACTTCCATGGACACCTTAACAATATATTTCTAGTTTGCATGGGCATAACATCACACAAAATCGTCCTTAAACATACCAGTTTTGAACGCCACTAAGACTTGCCTAAACACCTTCACCTTCCTCGATTCGTTAAGCCACTATAGATTATAGGTGTAGGAAGTTTGATAGTTGTTAAACCTAAGGCTACGTTTGGTATCATTTTTCGTTTCTATTTTTAGTTTTATTTTTGTATGTTTTTTTGGTTTTTGTGATGTATTAATATGTTATGTTTTTCGATTTCTATGCTGTTTTTATTGGCTTCTCTATTTAAAAAAATAAAAACCAAAAATAAAAACATGAAGTGAAACAAAACATGACCTAAATTTTAAACCAATTAAACACTTTCCATGTTTGAACAACTCCCTCCATCATTTATAAGGTTATAAATCCAATTTTTTATGGCAAATCTTGTATGGAATAGATTCTCTCTTTATTGGTTCACATCATCGTCATCTTGTCTAATATGAATACTTAAGGCCCTTCTATCACCAATGATCTACCCTCCATTGGCTACTCTATCTCGACCTTATCTTCACTTTGGTCAATATCTTCTAATTTTGGCATGTTAGAATATCCCTATTGTTCATTTTGAAACATGTACTCCCCATTTTGAATTGTCATTACCTCTTGAGCACTGAGATGCAATGTGATCTCTTTTTATATAACAAAACACTTAATAACTCTACTCAAATTTGAAGAGGATTCAACCTTGCCTTTTTCCCCTTTTGCTGTTTTAGGCTTAGGTGTTTTAAACTTTTTGTTTGGAGCAATATCTTCCTTTTTACTTTATAGGTTGCTACAAGATGTATTTCCTACACTAAAAACAATTACACAGTTAGTATTCTTCTTTTTAAGTTGTCTTTCAACTTTCATAGCCATGTGTACAACATTTTCTAACTCCATATAATGATGTAGCTACATTACATTAGTAATTTTAGTTTTAAGATCACATACAAACCAAGTCATTATAGCTTCTTAGTTTTCTAATATATTTTTCTTGTGCCATTGCCACCTCCATCTCCTCGTAGTATTCCTCCATGATTTCAGTTCCTTGGGTGAAATTCTGTAGTTTTTGGTAAAGCTTTCTATGCATTATAGTTTTCATCTCCTTTTAAGTTTGAATTAGTAGTTCTCAATTTCTCCTCTTAGTCACAATATGTTGATTCCACTAATTAACCATGTAATCACTAAACTTAGATAATTCCAAATTACCTTTGTTCTCATTAGAAAAATTATGGCACTCAAACACTAACTCAACATTCCATTCCTACTCTAAATACAAATCTGGATCTATCTTCTGAACAAATATAGGTATTTTCATTTTAATACTACATATCTTGTTTTCCATTTTAACCTTTACTCCTCTGTCATTCTCATACCTAACTCTTCCTCTAATGTTGCTACCCATTCTCTGTCTACCTCAATCAACTTTATTTCCTCTATAATTCTCAAATTCTTGAAAGGTGCTAAGCTGGTCATCATCATCTCAAAATCATAATGGGTGTTTCTAGGTTCAGGTTTCCACTCCCTTGGAAATTATTGAGAATTAAACTTCAAAGACATTTATGTTAACTTCTCCCTAATATCCTCCATCTCCCTAAACATCCTGCCAAATATTTGTTGTTGTGACTTTACTACCAATGGGTTAATCTCCAACTCTCCACCTTCAGACATGACTTTATCCTTACTCGAAGACAATGAATTTCTATCGTTGGACATTGGTATTAAAGTCTCTACCTTCAAGAAAATGTTAGTAGAAAAAAAGTCTCTCCCTCATGTATTTGCTCTCTAAACCACTCATAACTCACCTCCTAATATCCTTACTTGAGGATTTCTTTGTAGAATAAAATTTTCTTTAAAAAAGAATAAGTAATCTATACCCTTTCAATTACCACTCCCAAGAAGAAAATTAATGTAAGAAAAAAAAAATGAGAAAATGCAATAAAGAAGCCAAAGAGAACAAGGTCAGCAAATTGGATTTTTTAGAGACTTTAGGAACCTCCAATAGCTTTAACCACAACAAATAGAATGTAATTGACTTGTTCTATCAAAGGAAGGTAGTAATTAACATGTTCTATAAAGAAATAAAGCAATTGACGTGTTAATCAAGAAAAGGAATGTAACTGACGTGTTTAGATCATAAAAGGGTGCCTAATTAGTGCCAATAAATCAATCTTTAATGCAGGCTGAAGGATAGGTGATAATGTCCTCCTTGCTTAAGAAATCCTCTGCAACTACCATCTTGATAATGGTTATAATATATGTGCCTTCAAGATAGACCTCAAGAAATCTTATGATTCCATTCAATGGGATTTTGTTTTTTAATCCTTCCAAGTGATGTTCTTCCCTCCCCCTTTTATCCATTGGATCAAAGAATGTATTACAACTCCTTTTATGGCTATCCTTATTAATGGTGAACCTACCCAATTCTTTAAAACCACTTATAACCTAAGACAAGGAGACCAAATATCTCCTTACTTATTCATCCTTTGTATGGAAGTTCTTACCCAAATCATCCATTTCCATACATCCTTCCACTCTAATTTCTCCTATCATTGGAAATGTGGCAAGCTCCATCTCTCACAATGCTTTATTAATGATCTCCTCCTTTTTTACATAGCTAACTCTCCTTTTATTCATACTCTTTTCCAAGCCTTAACCCTTTTTTGTTCTTTATCTGAGCTGTCCATTAGCCTTCTTAATAGTCAAGCTTTTGTGGTCCCTTCTTCTCCCAACCTCATTGCATTAGTTTCCAGATTGTTAGGCTTCACCATTGGCTCTCTCCCTATCAAATACTTAGGGATTCCTCTAATTTCTTCCTAACTAAACAAAACAAATTGCACCTCTTTCTAGACAAAATAGAACATTGAATTTCCTCTTGGATCAATAAATCTTTATCCTTTGCAGTTTGTCTCCAATTGGCCAATTTAGTCCTTAATTCCTTCCATGTTTACTGGTCTTCTCTTTTCCTATTACCTGCTGGGATTATTAAAGAGGTTGAAAAGAAGCTTCGGAATTTTCTTCGATCAAGTACATCCACCCTTGGCCAGCATGTCAAAGTGAATTGGGAAGAAGTCTGCAAACTGAAATATGAGGGTGGCTTAAGCATCAAACTTCTGAAACCCTGGAATAAAGTCCTGTTAGCCAAGAGAATTTGGATTTTGAAGCCATCTGGGTAAAGTGGGTCCACAGTACCATTCTAGCATAAGAGTTTTTGGTCTTACTCCTCGACCTCTACGGATTCTTAGATACCTTGGCACCTTGCTGCTATTCTTCAGAACACCTTCTCCAATTGTTTAATTTATGATTCAGGGCTGACTAAAGGTAGTAAAGTTTCCTCTATTGTGTATAACAATAGTTGGAACTAGCCATAGACTAAACAATAGCTGGAACTGGCCACAGGCTAACTCTTATGAGCTCCTAGAACTCAAACAGATTCCCATTCCTTTCCTCCTTGATAATCTAAAGCAAGATCATCTGGTATGGAATTGTAGAACTAACATATTCTCTAATAAAGAGGCTTAGCACTTTCTTTCCCTCCCATCTAGTTCCATTTTATGGGATAAGTTGACGTGGTCTTCCTACATCATTCATAGGCATGGTTTCACCATTTGGTTAGCATTCAAAGGTCGAATCTCAACCTTGAACCATCTATAGTACACTTGATGTCCTAATTTCTATATTCTTTGCCAATCGGATGGAGAGTCCCATGATCATCTCTTCTTTAATTGTCAGTACTCAAGTAAGCTTTGGATCAAGCTTCTCCACCTTTGCTATCATTCCTAGAATGCTTCTCTCTATGGGGCAATGGATCCTCCAATGCTTTAAAAGTTACTCTGCTGATACTACCTTACTCATAATTATTTTTTCCTCCTATGTTTATTTCCTTTGGAAGGAGAGGAATGATATAATTTAAGGCCTCTTTGTCTCTATACTAGCTTATTAGAGAAAATTTTTCTCTCCACTTACCGCGAGTCCATTAGATTCAATAACAATGACATCAAGCTCAACTGAAACCTTAAATTTATAATTTATCTGTGTTGAAGGTCTTATACTCCTTTCCTTTTCAGGTGCTTCCATAAATGGTAGCTTATTTATAAGATCTGCATTACTCCAATTAATATATTCCCATATAAGAACTTCTAAGAAGGGTCCTCTGCCTATCAGAAGTGAACCAATGCAGATTTATCACTCTGATGAATCTAAGCAGCACCAATCCCTACCAAGCTATTCTAGATTTTGATTCTCAAAAGTGGAAAACTAGCCCAGTGGAAGCTCCTAAGGCTAGTCGGAAAAGAGCAACAACCCCCATATATAAGTCGGCGAAGGAAAAGGCTAGTCTAAAAGCCAAGAAAACAAATGATCCTGTAGAGGCACTGGAGATTGTATTTTATGAGCCTTTAGCAACCTTCGACAAATTTGGCAATCCTCTCCCTTTGGCTAACTTGAGAACTGGTCGTGGCCCAACAACTGCTACCTAGGTTGGGGCCAGATTTCTAACTCCCAGTTTTGGCCTGTTGTGATCTAATTGATTTAGTTTTGTTGGCTAGTTGCTTTTATCCTTTGGTTGGCAAATTTGGATGCTATAGGCCATTGCTTTATTTTGTTTTGTGTAATGCTTTCTTACTCTAAGTTTGTACAAACCTTCCTTCTCTTTAAATTTAATTGCTTTTTTATTTAAAAAAAAAGGGGGCAACAAACGTGTTTATAATGGAAAAGGATGCAATTGACATGTTTATATCATAAAGGGATGCAACAAAGGTGTTTAGAATGGGAAAAGGGTGTAAATGATGTGTTTGGATCATAAAAGAATGTAAGAAACTTGTTTAGAATAGAAATGGATGTGATTGATGTGTTTAGATAAAAGAATGCAACAAAACATGTTTAGAATGGAAATGATGTCATTGACATGTGCGAGAAAGAATAACACAAATTTGAATGAGTTTGAACAGGTTTGGATGTTCTTTTATAGATAACTATCAAGAAATCTAATTAGAACTATTTCTTTTTTATCTCCTTTCTTTTCTTTTTTCAGTTTTTTGACATTTTTTAACTCTTAATTTTACTTCTGAAAAAATAAGAAATTTCAAGAAAACCAAAATCAAGAAGTAAGATTCAAAGTGAAATTGTTGGATTCAATGGGAATAAAAATTTTAACCAAAATACAAAAGATCAAGCCAAACTCAATTCTTTGATTGCACACAAGAATCAACCAATAGAAAGAAGATCAAGATTGTATCTCAAGAACTAAAAGAAACAGATAAAAAATACAAGAAAAAGACGAACTAAAAAAACAATAAAGGTAAACTTAAAGACTCAAGAAAACAAATTAAAGATTTCAAAAAATAATCAAGAAAACCTAAGAACTTTAAGATATCTTCGCTACACCCATTGAATTTAGGAAGGATGGGGGGGGGTGATAAGTAATGGGTTTGATCTTCATAAGAACTAGCTTGAATGAAAACCAAGCCTTTAAAGGATACCATGGGAGGATTTTGTCTAAGTAATGCCAAAAGAACTCTCTATGTGTTTTATGAATATAAAAATCAATCAAGTATGTCTAAATAACATGAAATAAAGTGTTGTTATACTAACCCTAATGACCTAGTCGAATTCCATAAGTGTAGGAATTGAGTTTTAGCCCATCCTAGTCTAAAAGAACATCTTCCTAACATATAAGCTTAGAAGTTCTAAACAATTAAAATACAAAACTTAAGCAATTAGCCCAAAGATGCTCAAAATAGCCTAATTGAAACAAATGAGTTGTTTCTAGCTATTCAACATGTCCAGCCTTTTTCAACAAGTCCAACACATTGATCTAAGCTTTTAATCATCATTATAAACTTAATTGACATTTCTACAAGTTTTTTAGGTGCTTCTCTTGTGTATAGATCAACTATCATATTGTTAAGAGCCTCTTTAGCATGTTTAACCTACAATCATGTCATTAGACCCCTAAGATTCTTAAATGAATCTTATACCCTAATGACTCTCAAGTCGTCCCACTTCTCCTGCCTTCTGATGCTTAATCTCCATCATTATGAGAGTGAGGGATAAGAGAGATGCATTCTTGACCAAGTGCGAGATGCTACCTCTTATGTATAAAGAAGCTTTTTATCACATGAGTATATTTCTAGCCATTATTTTTCAAGTGTGATTTTTTCTATTTTATAGGCTTATGATGATCTATTATAAGAAGATATGTCCAGTGGTTTACCACCTAAACATGGAAAAGAACATCAAATTGATCTTATACCAAGTGCATAATTGCCAAACTGATTAGCGCATAGAACAAACCTAGGAGACTAAAGAAATTCAAAGGAAAGTTAAGGAATTGCTACAAAAGGCTATGTATGTTAGAACCTCAGTCCGTGTTTAGTTCCAATCCTATTAGTGCCAAAGAAAGATGTACCATGGTGTATGTGTGTGTGTGTGTATTTGTATGTATGACCTAAGGAATTCATCATACACACTGACCATGAATTCTTGAAACACCTAAATAGACAAGGAAAGTTGAATAAAAACCATGCTAAATGGATGAAATTCATTAAGACTTTTCCATATGTCACTAAGTATAAACAAGGTAAGGAGAATGTGGTTTTCGATGTATTATCTCAAAGGAATGTTCTTCTTACTTCATGGAATGCAAAGTTGTTTAGGATTTGAATATGAGGGAATTATATGCCAATGCCAATGACTTAGCTAATGGATATTTGGCATGTGAAAAAGGAGTATTGTTCAAGTTTGGTAAAATTAATTTATATAAGCCTAACTATTCTATGCATAAATTTTTTGCATGTTAGACTCATGGAGGTGGCCCTAAGCCCATCATATTAGGGCTAATTTCATATATCACTACTCATTTAATGTTCTATAATTTATTTTTAATGTAATTAGGTCTTAATTTACTTATTTATAAAGTCCATAAGATTGTTGACAAGTTTTCATAGTTGTTAGTTTCATATTTAGTTTAGGAATTATTATAGGAAATATCAATCCAACTAGGAAAGTCCTAAATAAAATACTTTCCTTATGAGATTAGGACGCTTAATTAACACAAATCCTTGTTACACACGTGAATGGTAAATAACATTTTCTATGTAATTCCTATATAAGTGGCACATATTAAGCAACAGGAAATTGAAGTTGTGTATTTTTTAAGAGATGTGAGTCCTTCTACCTTAAATACTTCATTGAACTTTTGAATTTATTGAAGAATTGATTTATGAACTTGGTTCTTAATTCTTTATAATCAATGAATTAGTTATTCTATAAATCTTATTTGACTTTTTTGGTGAGAGTTAATCTGGTTCGTGGGTTCTCTAAGTTTTATTCCTCGGTGGATTCACATTAGCATAAAACTAAAAAAGCCTTATAAGAAAATTTTGTTAGTAAAAGAATATATAGGTTTATAGACCTAGGAACCATGTGGTGCATTGGGTCAAATGTTTTTGGGCCTTAAAGCTAAAGAATAAAAATTCTTAGAGTTTGAAGAAGATTATTAAGATTAGAGATGCCTTTATAGAAAAGTGTATGGTTAGAATAGGGGATTGGTTGAATATTTTCCTTTGGTTACCCTTAGCACCTTATTGGAATTGTCAATAAATCCTTTTCTCCTTGAATCATTTATGATTAAAGCCTAGTTGAAAATGCTAGAGTGTCCATAATTATTCATAACAATAGATGAAATTGGCCTCAAGTTAATTCCTCAAAACAATTTTAACTAAAGAATATTTGCATCCCTTATTATCCAAGTAACTGAAAGAAGGATTGTATAGAATGGGATGGTCGCCTTCTCAAACAAGACAACATATAGGTATCTATAGGGAATAATGGGAAAATGATGTAGCGTCAAAACAAGTAATTCTTAAATACAATTTAATCCTTTAGTTAGCTTTAAAAGGAAAAATGGACTAGCTCTCTTCATCCAGTGGTTTGCTCCGTCTCTATCTCCTCTCGAAGCAGCTAGAGTTCCCTCCTCCCATTTCCCTTTAGTTGCTCCTCCTCCCTTGAAATCTTAGGAGTTTGTAATTGTGGACGACATCAATATTCTTGATTCCTCTGGTTTTCATTTCATTCCCCCAACTGTGGATGGTGATAGAATTTGTATTGACCCTCCTTTGGAGGTTGCTGAAAAAGGTGATGAGAGGCTGAAATATTTTCTTGTAGGGTTCTTTTTAGGAAAGTTGTCTTGTGGTTCAATGGGTTATTTATGCTCTGTGGTAGAACTTAGGGCTTCTGGATACTTTAATCACAGGTGATGATCACTTCCTTTTTCGATTCTCTTTGTCTTCAGGGTCGGAACTAGCCCTCGATTAAAGCCCTTGGCATATTTAAGGGAGACCCCTTTTCCTTAGGCAGTAATAGAGAGGTATTAAATTATAGGGGATAAGATAACCCTATCCCTTATTTAGGTTAATTTTTACAAACTGTCATTAGAATATTGGTTGGACAACGGTCTTAGTCCGTTAGCTAGTGGAGTAGGCATGCCTCTAAGTCTCAACTTTATTACATCAACGATATCTCAGACCACCTTCACATGTATTTATGTAGAAGCTGTATCTCAAAGCCTCTCCCAAATTCCTTTGAGCTATTAGTCTTCAATGCCTAGGGTGAGAAGCATTGGATAGAGATACCCATATCGTACAACTAGAAACCCTCCTCTCTTCAGGGCCAAAATAGGGGAGTCTGGCGCCCTACAAGGAAAAGGTTTAAAACTTGCTTCTCAGAGGAGCTTCTCTATGATGTTTTGGCTTCATCTCAGTCTATCCCCCTAGGGGAACCTTCCCTTCAGCAATCTAGTGACAAGTCTCATAAGTTACAAACCCTTCCAATGAACCCAATAGGCTTAGCTAACTCCCAAGCATGCAAGGCTCAACAATCTCTTCTCCTAGTTAGATGGTAACCAGTGCTCAGAGCCCCTTACCCTAACATCTCCAGTAAAGTCAGATGTGCTTTTTCAGGTTGTTTCAAAGGTTCCTTCAAGTCCTCAAGCTTCCATTACTGATGATAAGACCCCTTCAGCACCTCCTCCTATCTCTAAACCCGGCAAGCAGGAGAAGCAGCCAACCGTAGACTTTAAGCCTACTGACCAAATTCTTGAATAGGACTCTAAACTTAGAGTGAAGCAGCCAAATGAGGAAACTATCGTGCCTATATATAGAGTGAAGCACTTAGACAATACTGATAATTCTCTATCTCACTCCTTTTTGCTTTCGAACGAGGATGAGTCAGGCAATTAGTTAGAATCTAAGGTATTTTTATTAGTGGAGAGACGAAGCAAAAAAGTCTAAGAAAAAGGAAAGGGGAAAACCAATCCTCCTAACCTCTTAAAGGTGTCCCAATGAAGCTCTTGCTTTAGCACCTGTTTAGTTGGGCTTTTGGAAGGGTAATAAGTGCTTTTTTTCTAACGCAAAAGCCTTTTTTTAAAAAAATATGGGTGTTTGACTATAACATTAAGAAGTGCTTTTCTAACATATTTAGCTTTTTCAAAAGTTAAAAAACAGCATTTTAAAAAAGCTCCAATTTGATGCTTTTCAAAAAAGTACTTTTTCAGGTAGATATTTCAGAACAATTAATGACAATTAATGACCCTATTTTTTAGTCTCTTTTGTCCTTATATTTTTAATATAATGCCCGTAATACCCCCATATCCACATATCTCCATAATAAATTTTGCATTTAACATATCAAATTATTTTAACTAAATTATTTTGAGATTTATATTTATGATTTTAACTAAATTATTTTTATATTTATATTTATATAATATTATTTGACTATTTTTATATGTTTAATATTTATTTTTTATATTAAATTTACTTATATTATAATCCATATAAAAGATTTGATTAGATTTATTTTTATTTTTATTTCATATGGTTTAAAATTATATAATAATTAATATATTGTATTTTTCATATTGTTTAATATACTTTAAATAATTTTTATTATAAAATAAAATATAATTAAAATCAAAAGTACTTTTTATTTTTATATTACCAAATCATCTATTCTATAAAATTCTTTTAAAAAATCTCTTTTTTAAATGATAGTCAAACAGTCAACTGTCTTCTTAAAAAAGTTCTTCTCCAAAAAGATTTACAGAAAAAAATTTTACTAATAAAAATTCTACTGAAATAAGCCCATCTAAACAGGTACTAATACTTCTTATGAGGTAATTATAATCATAATATAGCATTTTCAATAAGGACTATTATCTTAATTAATCATAATTACATCCGATATTACCCACAATTATATCCCTATTGTTCTAATAATCTACAAAATTTACAAGTTGTAATTTAAAAATCAGTCGTCATTTACTTACTTCATAAGCTAATCTATTTTTTTTTCTTACCTAAACTCATATCGAAGCTTCACATCAATTGCCCTTCCTCCTTTTTTTCTCCATCACTTACCTCATTTTCTTCTGTCGGCACAAGTATTACTTGTACAAGAAACCAAAGGAATTCTACCTCGAAATCCCCATTAACACGTAGCTTACGAAAGCTAGTTTAAAGGTCTTTTTTTTTTTCCACAGTAAACAAACCGTGGTACACGGTCAGATTGCTTCTTCAACTAGGGTTCCTTGTTGGATGGACTACCCTCCTCACAGCAAAAGAAGAAGGCTTTTAGATTAAAGAAATTAGAAGGGTAAGTGATGTCAATGGCAATGGAAGTATAAAATCTTTGTTGATTAGAAAAATATGATGGTTGTATTGTCAGCTAAACAACTAATTTGCTTGTTCAGTTACGTTTCTACCCAATACATCTAAACTCGGACTTTCTATGCTTGAACATAACCACGTATTCAGTTGTTTGTCGTTGGATTTCCATACACAAGTGTATCTAACTTATTTGTAAAATTTTCAATGTTTTAAAATTGGATACCCATTGTAGGATGAGAGGTTTAAAATTTAAAGATTTAACTGATATTAAACTGCTATAAAACTGATATAGCGTTAATTAATGAATCAAAATAATATTTGAGTTTGATTAATTTTTAAAAATTAATTAACTGATTTTAATAATGAACTAATTAATTTTATCATTTAACTAATCAGTTTTATTATTTAACTGGCTAGTTTTATCATTTAACTAACTGGTTCATTATTGAATCAATCAGTTTTAATGTATAAGAAATTAATAATATAACCAAATTAGTTTACTAGTTAGTTTCTAATTAACTCGGTCGAACAAACTGATTCGATTCAGATTTTTATAAACACTAACAATTTTTTTTATATCAATGAATCCAATAGCAGGAATTCTGTGATTCCGAATCCAAGTAATGGGATCAATTGAAATGATGATCACATATTTCTAATCGTCTTCTTCAAGATTGAGTAAGATTCAAGGGACCCTTATAAACTTTAGCATATTTTCACTCTTTATTAATCATTCCCTTTAAATCTCGAGTCAATCGCAATTTGATTCACCATATCTCGAGCCCTCAAATCTCTTAAATTAAATAACTTCATGAGTTGAAACACTCCTCAAGGGTTTCCAAGCTTTGGACTTTCAAAAATTACCTCAATTATAGAAAACATGCCGTGGCACACCTTATTCCTTTTTACTTATACAACTGAAATATCATGCTTTAATTTCTTGATAAGCTTTCATTTCATAAAGGAAAAAAAAAAACAGATCATGATGAGAGATTAAGGACTGGACTTGTTCAATTGCTTCAAAGATCGAAAAGAACTAACTTCAAACTGATCATGTCAGGGATGATTCAATCAACATAAATTTAAGCTCTTCGCCAAGAGGGGTTGACTCAAGCCAACCACTCACACCTTAATCATCATTATAATGTAGACATAATCAATTTTGCCACCATCAATACAATAGTAATCCAATATCTTCTGCTTAGCTTTAATTCGGATGATTCGAGATATATTTATAGACAATACGAGTATAATTTCGCTAAATTACAATAATGATATAAAAGTGCAACGTTCACTGGTGAAAGTTATAATTATAATTTTTACAAATTTAAAACTTTAATATCAATAAAAAATTGGACTGAAAAAATGCTATACTGCATTGCTGTTTATAACAAAAATAAATTAAGATTGGCTTAAGATAACTAAAGTTATTTCTCCAATCAATGATAGTGATAGTTACTTAGAGCAACTAATACGGTTGATCAAGAAATTAATTAAAGAAATTAGTACGGTCTTTGTAATTACACGTGAATCCCATTTGTGAGCATGTAAATGTAATTGGCTGACATCAACTTCACTCTTTTCAATTATTCATGGCCTAACGACCCTAATAGAAAATCATGAACAGATTATAGAAAAGAAGGTGGGGTTCGGAAGATCTATGCTAATTTCATCATATCTTTACTATTTCATTGAAAATTACGTATCCACTCTATAATTATCTGCCGCCTTTTACCCTAGAAGCTCAAATGCTTGCATAGTTAATTAATTACAATCTTTCTCTAAGAGTCTGTTTGATTCGGTTTTGGATTTTAGATTTAGTTTTTGAATTTTTTAAACGTAAAAATTAATAAAAATATCATAAAAATAAAAAAACACATTAATACAAAATAAAAATCGAGACTGACAATACAAAAATCTATAAAAATACATAAAATTCAATATAAAAATACAATAACTACAACTAAAAATTACAACAAAAAACTTAATCAAACGACGCTTAAAGTGTTTTATATTGTACGAAACACAATTAGAATAGCAGCTGCAATAGTATGTTTTATTGCGTCCTGAATTATTATTTTAATTTGCTACAATTACATTTCCATTACTTGCAATTATGTTAGTATCTTTTGTAATATATTACAATTGCAATATATCAATGGATTTGTGATTCATTGAGAAATAACGTTTAGGTTCAAATCTTGGTTAAAACAGCGATTTAACTATAAAAAAATATTACAATTGTAATATTATTTACAATTCACAATTTAAAACCTTATTCCCAATGGGTTAATTTAGCAATTAGCACTAATATAACTGTTTAATTATAGACCTTTGGGAGTACATAAGATTTGAATTAGAGCTTCCAAACCACACAAAATCCAAGAGGTAGTTGAGTAAATTGAACATTAGGGCATTCTAGTTTTGCCAATGTGTCAGATTTGATTTGGTCCTTAAGGTCCGAGTTCTTATTTGGTTAATTTTAATTCAATCAATTGACTTTTGGTTGGCTTGACTCCAATCCAGAAAAAATATTATTATGATTAGTTAAGTTTGAAAAAAATTGTTAAGATCAATTTTGAACTTAAATAATCAAACTTAAACCCATTTAAACCGGTTTTGACCCGATGATTTTGAACCGGGGCTAGATTAATTAATTTGCCATCCCTAAGACATTGCTAAAATCTTCTTGATTACACCTTGTTTACATTAATATCTAACTTAAAAGTTTTCTCAACTGACATGACCAACTCTATAGCTCAGGCACCTTCTTTTATAATTAACCTAATAAAGTACATATCTGATTTGAAGAACATATCTTTCTTAATTCCAACTATATATATAAATGTATACTATAATTTTTAATCAGGTCGTGGTGTTATGTTCTGTATGGTTGTTTTCTCCATCAACCATGTCATTTGGTGGCTCAACTTCACTAGCCAATGACATCATATTTGCAGCTAAGGATAGTGAAAGATAGTGAGACTGATAGTTGATTATCTTATGTTTTCTCTATGCATTAGATTATACATTGGATATGTTATTTTTATCAATCATCTCACTAAATATTTACTCAATTATTGTACCGATACTTATATATAATATTGCATTAAAGATAGTAAATTGAACTACTGACACTCCAATTACGGGTTATTGTTATAATTAAAAATAATATGAGTATAATCATAAATAATAGAGAATAATATTTGTATAAATTCAGATAATCTACCAGAACTCATAAAAACTTATGAAATAAGGGAAGAAATTAATTCGATTTGATTTATAAAAACCCCATGCTGATTATCAGAAATGGTTATTACTATGAAGAATAATATTAGGGGTATGTGTATCCCCTCACTTTGCATATGATTAAAAAATATTAAAAGGTTCTTATTCTCAAAAAGTTCTGTTCATAGAGGCTTGTGGTCCTTGGGAGAATTCATGATCCCTTATATATTCGAGTTACTTAGAGGTTTTAGGAGGTGAATAATCCCATGTTATTAGAGGTTTTAGGAGATAAATAATCCTATGTTAGGTTTATTTCCAAATTGATACCTGAACCTCTCGGTTTTTTTTTTTTGTGTGTGGATAAATTATCAATTTTATTTAAAAAATCAAGCTACCAAAATAATGATTTAGGATTGAAAGAAAAATTCCTATATTGGAGATGTTTTCATCATAACCTAGACTAGGACATCCAATAAAGAGAAAATCCTATTAATTACAACTCAAAAGTCAAGTCATGTATAACTTACATCAACAATATAACAAAATCTATGAATATTTATAAACGTCATTGCCATTAAAATGAATCGAATACTCAATTCTGAATGATCAAATTTAATTTAATTCAAATTTCAAATTAATTTAACCTAAGTCCTCTCTAATTTGTTATAATTGATCAAGGTCTTGAAAAAATTATGAAAATTGAAACGATTATTGATTTTGGACCTAATCGAACTAGGTTCAGAGTTAATTTATCATCCTTACTCCAATGTTTAAAATTTTAATTCTTGGCTCTATAGGAAATGGTGACTGAAACTAACAACAATAGTCTCAATCCTATTTGGGATTGCTCAAACTTGGAGAAGATATGAGCATTTGTATAATTTTTTATCCACTTTAATCCCATTTTGTTACCTTATGGCTATAGTACTCAATATAGATTTTGTCATTTTCACTAGTTCTCTATATTCAATATTCAAATGCAATATCATTTCACGTTGAGACAAGAGTGTTTTTACTAGATAATTATAGCATTATAAGTCTTCTCAATTTTTAAATGTCAATAAAATGAAGTTAACAACAAGATATTTAACCAATAAGAACAAGATATATTTGAGACTAAATTTTAAGGGATCATTTGGTATTAATTCTATTTTTTGTTATTATTTATTATTTTTGAGTTTTTATTTTTCTTATAGAGAATAACAAAAACTTATTTGGTTAATATTTATAATAAAAATTTTAAAATAAAAAATTAATTTAGTGGTGATAAACTAAATATGAAATAAATTCAAATTATTAGGCCAATACTGTATTATATACTTTAAAATATATATTCTATTAATTATCCAATATACAAAAATTTGCTTATAAAACTTCTTTTCCAAAATATAGAGAAATAATCTTATTTATCTGTTTCTGTTATCGTTTTTCTGATTTGGTAAACAAAAAACAAATCAGAATACAATATAACTTTT
>JAOXYD010038410.1:0-13823 GCA_028565735.1 Pinacopodium congolense | reverse complement strand
ACGACTATTAAAAATTAAAATGTATTTTTAGTTTTTTATTATTTGAATATATTTTCTTCTTTGTTTTCAAGTTTATTTTAGTTCTTAATTATTTATCCTTCTCTTTGGAAATTTCAATCCTATCAATCCTTGTCTTGAAGCAATTTAAATTGTTATGAATCATTGAGTTATAATGGAATATGTGAGGAAAAGGGTATGATTAGTTAGATTCTTATGTGTTACCCCATTAATAATTATTTTAACAGTTGATTGGATTGAAAATTTCTTAGGATTCATACACATAAACCTAATTGTGAGCTTTTGGGACAAATAACACTTATCATAATAGGCTATATTTTCTCTTTGGTTGTATGATTATCATGCATGGTTGAATTTTTTTAAAATTGCTTTGCTCTCCATGTTGAGACCGTATTTTTAGAATAAGTGTATTAAAATGAAAAAAATCAATCAGATTAAACCCTTGCATAAGCTTTTTCCTTCATTAAATCCCACTTAATTTTATCCAGTAGGATTAACTAATTTTGAGCCTTAGACTTTTTATTGGATAATTAACTATACCATAAGCCATATTAATCCATTTCTATTGTTATTCATTATTTTTGAACCCTGAAGGAATACATGAGTGTAATTGCATGAAAAGAGATTCAATTATGATTAAGGAAGTGTGCAGAAATGAGATTTTACTAATGATTTAAAAAAGAGGGTGTAATTTTTTTCATTAAAAGCTTTCTTCTCTCGTATCGTTATTTGTTATTATTAGTTTCATATTGAAAAAAATGAAAGAAAGAAATAGAAAAAGGAAGAAAGAAAAAAGAAAAAAATGTGAAAAGTAAAATGAATAAGGAAGAGAGAACAATTCTATAATAATAGAGTGATTTTTTGCACCTTTGTTTGGGTTTAAGGAAGAATAGATGTTTGAAGGTTAATATTTTCATGTGATTTTACTTTTGCAATTTTCTTTAACCTTGTTACCAAAATTTTACTTTTGCCTTACCTTACCTAAGCCCTCCTTTAGATTTTTCATTTAGTTTATTATTGAATGGGGGGGATGTGATATATTGGCAAGCTTATGGTAGAAGTTCCTTTATGTATTGATTGAGAGTCTCATAAATTATACCTTAAATACTTTAAGAATATAAAGTGAATCCTTTGTGAAGGTATTGAATTCTTGTGCACTTTGAATCCAAAATTTTTTTGAGGATGATTATTCATTTATATTAACACATGGGGATTTATTCTATGATTGCCTACTTCTAATTAAGTTAAGATATGATGCTTGAGTCATGTTGATTTTGATTTTAGATAAATGGTTTGAGATGGAAGCGAGAGAGAGAGAGCGATGTTAATGAGAGTTGATAATTTTAAAATATTTTTTTGCTTTAGGATAAGAAAAAACCTAAGTATGGGGTATTTGATAGTGCTTAATATATATATATATATATTAATTTGATTTTTATCTTATAAAGCCTAAATTTGAGGTTATTCTACATAATTTTAAAGATTAAATATGGTAATTGTTGAATTTGATATTACTCACATGAGGTTGTATAAAATGGTTACTTTTATAGACCTTATAGTTAATCATGATCATGAAAAAGGATAGTTAATTCATTGGATTTAAGGGCAGAAGGAAGAAAGAAATAATAAGAATCACAGCTATTACTCCTATTCGACACCTAGGGGAAGGGGCGAATTAGGATACTTAAAAAATCTCTAAGACAAATTCCTAAGTTTACTTAAGGTTCTAAAAACTTTAGCAAAAACTGATTTGTGGAAAACAGATAACAACATACACAATTGATAAAATCAAACCAATATCCTCAATTTTATAAATAATTAACGTGAATATTAAACAATAATATAAAACAACTTTTTTTGGACAAAATAAACACAAAGAATAGATTTAGTATACTAGTTTGGATAGATCCACTTTCTCTTATGTCTAGTCTCCAACAACAACCTTATTGAAAATTTTCACTATCAATTAATAAAACACAATGTTAGAAATTACACAACCCTTTTTCAAAGGCTCAAGGTAAACCTTTTAATTGCCAACGTCAAAATAGAAAGAGTCATTCTTGAATTCAATTCTTCTAAGATCCATTGCTCGATTTTGCATCCTTTTATGGCTTAGGAAGAACCTTTCCTCTCAACTATACTATCTCTTAAAAATACATTTGAAAATAATCTCACTCAAGCTCAATTTAGTTGTCTAAAGTCCCATAAAAACTCAATATATATGTAGAAAATTATGCACAAAAAATGCCTAAATGAAAACTCAAAGACACTTCTAAACGAAAGCTTGTTAATGATTAAAACACTTGAATAATTGATTTTTAAACATTTAGATGATAAAAACTAATGGAAAATAACCTATTTATAAATATAAAATCTCAAACTAGTCATTTATAACCATTGTCCAACATTTTAATGCATTAAACATTTGTTATCGTTAAAAAATAACCGTTATAGCATAATTTTTGCCCTTTAACAACGATTTCTATGATTATAATGGTGAAACTAATGTATTGCCATTGTAATCCACTTCAACATGGGTTTACAATGATGTCATTAATGAATTGTAGCAACCACCATTGATTAACATAGAGAAGAATGGTGGGAAGATAACGACATTATTCTTCTTACCTAGAACTATCATTAATGTCCTAGAAACACATATAAAATTTTTCAAGTTAACTCCAAACCAATCGACGCCTTATATAACTTTATAAACATGTCTTAAACTCACAAGCACGTCCAAAAGCTTCCCAATAATATTTTTGACTCATTAAGAGGATTATTAAAAACATGTCACAAAAATTCCTCTTAATTATGCATCTTATATTCATATTCTAATTTATGAATGTATTATGCGTGAATGAGCCTCATTAAAACACCAAAAAAAAAAAACTAAATAAGATTTACAATAAAAAATACAAGCAATAACCTATTTAAGTTCTATCTTGATTCTTTTTAAGAGGTCCTTAGAATTTTTTATAGTTTCAGGGCCTTCCATAGCCTAGGTCGTAGAATAGCCTCTCTCACAGTCGTAATTCTTGCCATGAGAGAGTCTATCTTCATGGATAATAAGATATTTTAAAGTTTTTTTTAGAGGACCTTTGACCTTGGAGAGAAAGTAGCCACCACCCAAGGGAGAAACACAACAACAAACCATTTTTACTAAAGAATAAAGAAATCTCTTAATCAACTTAAATATGCAATTTAAGATTAAAGTGCATATTCAAGTTGATTAAGAGATTTTTGGTAATATTTAAGAACAAGATTTCATAAGAATGAATTTCCTATCTTCTTATATTTGCTTCATCATTGTTGGGTTTATTATTATTCATATGAACTAATTTCTTTCAAGATCTAGATGGGATGAATCTTGGGACCAATTATTTATAGTTTACTCTTTGATTGAATATAAAACCCATATTATCCTAGATTTATTCAGGAAACTCATTGTATTTGGATTGGGACTTTTGCTAACAATTTTAATTCAAGTCTAGATTTCATATTTTATATGAATAGATCATTGCATGAACAAAAAGGCTTTCATGAATTTCTAGAGATAAAATTACATAAGCTCTCCATGCTATATTCAAATCTAACATACACAATCTATTGACCATTTTAATGTATCTTTTTAGAGTTTTAATTTAGAAGAGATTGTAATTAATTACTTAAGGGATAGAAATTATATTTCTTGAGACAGAGTATAGTTTAATAGAGGGATTTTAATGGTCTAATTAATTTTTTTGAACATTAAATCAAGATAATACTTGAACATATTAAGGTTCTATGGGGGATTCTTCATCTCAGTCTTAATCTTATTGATCGTTATTTCATTAAGCAAATTACTTTGGTTTTGTGATCTTTATTTAGTTATTAATTTTAGTTTGATTATTAATTAAATCAATCCATCATCCATTTTATTAGATTAGATAATAGAAAGACGATTAATACCAATAATTGTAATCATCATGGGACGTTACTTTGATTCACTGAAAACTATACTATAGAGTGATAGGTGCACTTATCTAGTTAAGCATAACATTGTTCATATTATGAGGCAACCATGTGTATATTTTATTTTACGCATTAAGTAGGAATAAATTTAATAGAGTTTCAAGTTGTGAATCTACTCTTGAGATTTGATGCATATTGAAGCTTACTCATGAAGGCAACAATCAATTTAAAGAAGAGAAGAGTGAGCATGTAAAAGTGTAAGTCCTATAGCACCCAAAATGGAGGGTAAATCACTTAAAACTAATATTCAACTATATGTTATATATGAATCCCTAAACTAAAATTCAACTTAAAAGCAAATAATATGCCAATTTAACACAACAATTGATATTAAGGAAATTATAAATCAGAACTTACACAAAATTAAAAGGATAAGGGAAAGAAGGATACACAAAGATTTTTATAGTGGTTTAGCTATTCAACTTTGACTTACATCTCCTTTCAACACCCTTGTAGGATTTTTGCTAAAACAACTCTTCCTTGGGGTGAAGAGGAACAACTTCTTCTTTCCATAAAAGGGGGTGAAGATCAACCTAATAACTTCTTTTTTCCATATGAAGAGTAAAGAATTACTTAATAAACAGTCTTTCTTTATGAACAGTAAAGAGTAAACCTTTATTGAAATTTAATTTCAACAACTTTAACCCTAGCAATAAGCCTTAAAATCAAGCTCTCATATCTCTTAACACTTTCTAACATCAAGTTTGATTTAAAAAAACTCAAAGGCTAAAAAATACAACCAATGCTAGTGTAAAATTCAACACTATCCTTTGTAATCATTCAACAATCAAATCAACTCAAAATCACTTTTAATACTCTCATAAACATCAAACTACCATAAAGATTGTTCTAAGACCCCTAAAACATCATTTATAAGCTTTCCAAACTTATAATGCCCTTAGTAACTCATACTATTTGTATACACATCAAAAAATCGTTAAACTAGTTATTTCATCATTCACTAAAACTATAATGGTAGTTCTGTCAAATATCAAAGATGCCACTGTGTGCCTTATAAAACAACCATTGTGCTTCTATGCAACTCAGGCTACAATGGTGGTATGACTACAATGACCCCCCTTACACTTACCATTTTTAACCATCTTTAAGACACGAAAAAACACTTCAAAGAAAAAACATTTCCATCACTTCCAAATATCCAAAATTTGACATATACAAGTTTAAAAATGTTCTCCAAAGTGATTTTGAATTCCAAAACATCAATATTAAGCTCAAAAACATAGTTTGTCTTGGTTTTTGACAAATTTAGCCATGTTTTGAAATTTTTATTGCTAAACCAATTCTAAAAAAATCTTAAACACCTTAAAATTGTGTATTTCACTTCAAAAATATTATATACATATTTTAAAACTATTTTCAAGGCAAGTTTTAGTGATTAAGACTTATAAATTAATCAGAGTGTGTTGATCCATAGATACAAGTTTAAGCTCATTTTGAAATTTTCATTTCAAAACCAATTTTAAACCATTCTCAACCATTCCAAAAGCAATCTTTTCACTATAAAACAACTGACACAATTTTCAAATCATTTTATAAGTGATTCTAAGATATGTCAATTAAACTCAAACATAAAATATTGCTTTGGAAGTGAAAATTTTCATTCAAAGTAACTTCCAATCTCTTTCAAACTTTCCCAAACTTTTTCTAACATTCTTGAAACCATTCTTTTCACTTTAAAACCAATTCATATAAGTTATAAAATTTCTTAAAAGATTGTTTTAGACATCAAGAAATTTTAATTAACCTTAAACACAAAATATGTCTTGGTTGGTGAAAATTTTTATTTAAAGCAATTTCATAACTCTTTCAAAGTTTCCTAAACTTTAACAAACATCTTAAAAACCAATTTTCACATAATGGATTGATTTAAACAAATCCAAACATATTGGCATAGATTTAAACAACATTCTAAAGAACTTTTACATATCAAAAGGATTTCTTTAAATTACTTTCATACAATTCCTCTTGATTATGTAATTTCATACCTATTTGAAGCTTTAAACCAAATTATAATATGAAAATACAAAGAACAAACTTAAAAAAACTCTAAAAATTTGACTAAAATCCTAAATTTAGATGTTCATGCAAAAGTGGGCCCTTCAAGTAAGTGATTTTGTGAGTCATTCTTAAACACTTTTTGCGTCAAGTGAAACATATTTAAATATATTTTCTAGGCGTTGTGAGTTTATGAAATTAAGAAGTTATAAATATTACCCTCAAGCCTTTAAAAAAAGGAACTAAGTTGTACAATTAACATTTATTTATAGTGAAATATCCAACAAAGTGTTAGGAGCAGATGTAGAAGTAGAAATTGACACTGAAAAACTATAAATTTAGTTTGCATCTTCTTATCCTACCTTTTTATTTTCAAGTTTTACATTATTACATATTTTTTATATTGCTTATTAAATTGTTCATTAAACTTCCATATATTTGTATCAAGGGGTTTATAATTAGGTACAATTAACTTCAAAATTTTTTTAAAGACCCTAATTCACTTCCCTCTTATGTGCTAATTAGGAAAATTAGGTGATATTAGAACCTAGGTCTCATATTAGTTTAATTTTAGTGAATTAAAGAGTAAAGATATGGCACACATGAATACCTTTTTCCCCTAAAAAAATTTAAAAGGTCAAAACATAAGTAGGGACCCATACTTTGATGGAAATAATTATTTATGTTAGAAAACTAGGATGAGGTGTTTTCTTATGGATGATAGCAATAGCGTAAAAAGATAGTCTTACAAGAAACCCTTATGCCCATAAAATTTGTAAGTAATTAACGGTACTAAAATTCAAGGATGAATGAGATAGTAATGTTAAGAAATTATTGTCCTTAAATAGTAAAGCAATGTATATCCTCTACTGTCCCCTTAGTAAGATTGAGTTTAATAGGGTATCTATGGGTGAAATTACTTATAAGATTTGACATACATTCAAAGCAACATATAAAGAAACCAACCAAGTAAAAGAAAGTAATGTTAGTACATTAACGCACTAATATGAACTTTTCTACATGTTGCATGATAAAACATATCTTCCATCTATGTTAGATTTATTAATACTATTAATACTCTAAAAGGTCAAGGTAAGACCTACATTAATGTTAAACTTGTGAGAAAGAAAACTTAGGTCACTACTAAAGACATGGGAAGCCAAAATGATATCCATTCAAGAAGTTAAAGACTTAAACATTCTTCGTTTTGAAGAGTTAATATGATCCCTTGTAACTTATGCGATGAGATTGAATTAGACATAAGAGGAGGAAGCTATGCAAAAGAAAAAGAATATGGTGTTTAAAGCATCAAGAGAGGTATATAGTGATCATGAAGTCTCTATTAGTAGAAGTGAAGATGAGGACATAGTCTTATTTTTAAGGAGCTTTAAGGAGTTCTTAAAGAAGAGAATATCCACACAACTTAAAGGTCGGTAAATGTAATTCTAAAAATAAATTAGCTAACCTTACATGTTATGAATGTAAGGAAGTAAGTCATATAATATCATAATGTTGACTCCTCAAAGAAAGTTCAAGAAGAAGAAGAAAGAGGAAAAAAGGAAGAAGTCACTGAACTCAAGTCAGTCCAAAGGAAAAGATGAAGTGGATAACTTGTACTTCATGGCAAATGATGAGACACCATTTTCCTTTACTTCTTATAAGGATGATGAATATGATGTAGAGTTTACCTATGATGACTTAGTTTATTATTCAGAAGTTTTGACTAAGAAAAAAAAGAAAATTTCAAATAAGTATAAAGATACTTTGAAGTTATTAGATGAATGTAAGATGTAAAATGAGAAACTTAAACATGACTTAGAATTAAAGAATGTTGATGAAGTTGATAAGTAAACATTAATAAATGAAAGCCTCGCTAAAATGGGAGATAAAATCCTTTAAATAATCATTCGACAAATTTACAAAAGACAATGGGAAATTAGGATCAATGTTAGGAGCTTAAAAGATGGAAAATGATAAACATGGACTAGCATATATTGGTAAAAATGCACCTTTAACTAGTAAGGCAACCTTTGTAAAACGAAAGAACCTAGAAGATGAATTTAGTTCATATAAAAAAAAAAGGACACTAGAAAGAGTTATAATGCTTATATGCATAGTCCTAACACTAAACCTAGGAGAACATCATAAGATATATACCATGACAAGAGATCATATTATCAACCAAGGTAAATTATCTCACTTAGACTTATAATGAGTCTAAACCTAGGTATGGCTTTAAATACACAAATAGGACTCATGCACCTTTTTTTTGCACGTATTATGAAAGCTTGAACATGCAATCATGGAACATTTATCAAACCTTAACACCATCATCTTGTCAATGGAATCCTGAGTATGAAGTTTAAGAGACAGAAAATTTGTAAAGCATGGCCAATGAGAAAACAAGTAATAAGTTCCTCTAAAAACAAGAAATCAGTAACTATTTTTAGATCCTTAAAACTTCTTCATATGGATTTGTTTAATCCGAATAGGGTTGCTAATTTAGGTAGTAAATCTTATGCATTTGTAATTGTAAATGATTTTAGTAAATTTATATGAATCTTTTTTTAAATAGTAAAGATGAATGATTTAAGTCTTTCATAAAATTTTATTAAGAAAATTTAAAATGAAAAAGTTATATATGTTGCATCTATTAGAAGTGACCATAGTAGGGAATTTGAAAATAACTTATTTAAATGTTTTCTATAATGAAAATGGCATATTTCATAACTTTTTACCCCCTATTACTCTTCAACAAAATGATATAGTAGAACGAAAGAATAGAAATTTGCAAGAATTTACTATAACCATGATCAATGAATATAAATTACCTAAATAGTTTTAGGGTAAAGCAATTGCATGTCCATATCATATAGCAAATAAGGTTTATATTAGGACTAAAATCGGTAAAACTTTCGATGGACTTTAGAATAATAAGAAATAAAAAATTAGATATTTTAAAGTTTTTTTAATGCAAATGCTATATTATAAACATTGAGGATAATCTCGAAAATTTTAATTCTAGAATTAATTAGGGTATTTTTATGTACTGTTATTTGACTAGTAAAGCTTATAGGGTGCTTAATAAAATAAATCATGTTATAGAAGAATCTATGCATGTAGTATCTAATGAAATTAATCCTTTTGAAATTAAGAGAGATCTTGAAGATGATGATGTAGGTTTGTCTAAAGAATTGGAAAAGTTGGTCATTTGAGAGAAAAATGAGGATGGACAAACTACTCTAGAAGAAGAAATTATTGAAGCAAGAGAGAAAAAGAAGAATGATGAGCTTTTAAAAAATTGGAAATACAAGAAAGATCATCCATCATAGCAAATAATAGTAATGTTTAACAAGGGGTAACTATACTCTTAATTTAGAAATTTGCATTATCTTGCATTTATTTCAGTGTAGAAGAAGCTTTAGGTGATCAACATTGGATTCTAGCTATGAATGAAGAGTTTAACCAATCTAAAAGAAATACATTTGGACCTTAGTGTATAAACCTAGAGATCACCTAATTATCTATGCAAAATGAGTTTTCAAGAATACGTTAGGTGAATAAGGCAACATAGTGAGAAATAAGTCTATGTTTGTAGCTAAAGGATATAATTAAGAAAAATGTATAAATTACGTTGAAACTTTTACTCGCAGAGCTAGGTTAGAAGTAAATTAGGCTTTTACTTGCACTTACATCATATATGGGTTTCAAACTTTTTTAAGTAGATGTTAAAAAATAAAATTTTAAATGGATTTTATACCATCAGAGGTATATGTAAAAAAACCTCCTATTTTGAAAGACACAATGTACTCAAATATGTATTTAAAATTATTGAGGTATTATATGGCTTCAAACAAGCACCTAAGGCTTAGTTGATAGGTTAAGTACTTTCCTATTGTAAAATGGCTTTATTAAAGGAAAAGTAGATTTTACATTATTCATTAAGAAGGATAAAAATGATTTTAATTATGTAAATATATGTGGATGACATATATTGGTGCTACTAATGAGGTTTCATGCCAAGAAATTTCAAAACATATAAGTAGGGAGTTCAAAATGGGCATGATGGGTGAGTTGAACTTCTTCTTTGAATTTCAAAATTAAACAAATGAAGGAAGTTATCTTTACTAATAAATTTAAATATACAAAGAAAATACTCAAGTTCTTTAGAATGGACCAAGCTAAACCTCTAGGCATACTTATAAGCACATCCATTAAGCTAAACAAGGATAAGGAAGGTAAACTAGTAGATGTCAAATAATATTGAGGTAGGAATTGTAGTTTATTATATCTTATTGCTATTAGACTTGATATAATATTTAGTGTGTGTTTATATGCTAGGTTTTAAGCATGTTATAGAGAATCACATTTATTAGCCATAAAACACAATTGGAGATATTTATATGGTATAATAAACTTAGGTCTTAGATATCCTAGGAACATATTTTTGGATCTAGTTAGGCATTTAGATATGGATTATGTGGGTAGTTTATTAGATATGAAGAGTAGATCTAGATCATGTCAATATTTAAGAAATGCATTAACTTCATAGTTTAATAAGAAACAAAATTCGGTAGTTTTTTCTATAGTAGAAGCCAAATATATTGCTACAGATAGTTGTTGTTTACAAATGTTATGGCTTTTATAGTAGCTTAAGGATTATGGGATTGAACTTAATAAGATACCTATTAGGTGTGATAATACAAATGTAAGTTGCTTGACTAAAAATCTCATTCAATATTTTAATGAAAAAGCATATATAAATTCAATATTATTTTATTAGAGACCATGTGTAACATAGGGATATCAAATTAGAGTTTGTGGATACAATTTGTCAGCTGGCTGATATGTTTACTAAATCAATGAATTAGGATAGGGTTTGCATTAGTAGAAGAGAGTTAGACGTAATAGATGGTAGTACATTATGATACTTATGAGTTTTCATTACGATATTTATTTATTTCTATTTTTAATAGTTTATGTGTATGCCTATTTTTACCTTTTTAATGATTCTAAAAAGAGGGATATGTTAAATGTGATATTATATTTTATTTATGGAGAGTAATGAATTTTAATCAACTTAGGGGGAGTTGAAATGAATTTGAGTTTGTTGTTAAAATTGATGCTAATTTAGGAGGGAGTACGTAAAATTTGATAATTTTGAATTTTGGATGAGTTTTAATATTACATAAAAGGGTAGTATTTTTAAATAATGTTTAAGTGGTGTTAAGTAATTTTTAAGTTGAATTGGAAAGTTTGATATTTGTTTTGGTTTTATATTTTACAATCTAACATGGTTTTGTCATCATTAAAAAGGGGGATATTGTTGAACTAAGGAAGGTTATACCTTATTTTAATTATGAGAACAAAAACCTTTGTACTAATGATTTTGTTATTTTAAGGTTTTGGAAAAATAGGTATATTGATAAAGTATTTAGAAGAAGAGTTTTGAAGTCTTGGAGCAAATGAAGCATAAGATAACTAAGTGGAATAGACTAAAGCTTGAAGATCAAGTAAGAGTTTGAATAGATTTAATATTGAATTTTTTTATGTAAGTCATACTTAGTCTCATTATTGTATTTAAAGGACTTATTAGACTTTAATGGCACTTAAGAGGGAGGGGGTGAATTAGGTTCTTAAAAAGTTCTACAAAGACATAACCTAAGTTCACTTATTTTTTTAGGAAACTGATTGTAGAAACCAGTAACAATAATACAATGGATAAAATCAATTGAATATGTATAATTACACAAATAAATAAGTTGCATATTCAATAATGTTATACTATAATTTTTATAAGAAAGAACGCAATTAATAACTTAAAATTTTAACTTATAAAATAATTGCATAAAAGTAAAAGGGTAGAAAGAAAAGTGACAACCCAAATTTATTCTAATTTGGAACTATAAACTTGCTCCTACGTCTAATCTCCAACATCACTATTGAGATTTTATTTCACTATTAAAAGAATAACATTAGAAATACAATCTTTTTTCTAAGATTAAAAATAACCTTTGTAATCCTTTTTTAAAGGTTGAAGGATAACCTTTAACTCACAACTATTCTGTCTCTCCAAATACAAGCTTGAAATAATTTCATTGAAGAACAAATTAGTATATTAAGAGGCTCAAAAATAACTTTTGATGAATGGAGAAATGTGGTCAAAAAGCTCACAAATATCATCCCAAAGCCTTAACTCAAACTTACACACTAAATATTTCTTAATGCTCAAAACACTTGAATGCTTGAATTTTAAACTTTTGGAAGATGAAAACAAGTGCAAAACAATCAATTATAGCCTTAGGATGTCAAACTAGCTGTTTATTACTATTGCACAATGTTTTAATGCATTATTAAAAGTTTGTTACCATTAAGAAAAACATGTTGAGCATGATTTCCATTCTTAAATGGCAATTCCTGGGACTTAAACAATGCTATTTAATCCATGTCTTTTAAGTACAAGGAATGTATACTAAACAACACTCTATAGTATTGCCATTTAACCCTTCTAGACCACCATTAAACTCTTAAAACATATATATACAAACATATTTAGTTCAATTTAAATTGATTCCTAACACATTTATACACATTGTAGACTCACAAACATATCCAAAGCATTCCTAAAAACATTTTTTTAACTTATTAAAGGGATTATTAAAAACTTTTTCACATAATATTTCTCTTAATTATCCATCCTATATGCATATTCTAAAGCATATATGCAATTATGCATGAACTGAGCCTTATCAAAATATCAAGATGACTAAGTGAAATTTACAATAAAAATATAACCATAAACTTGTATAGAAAAGCTATCTTTGACCTTCCATCTTGAGTCCTCTTCATATTAACTATTGCGTTGGTTAGGTAACTTTAAAAATGATGGGTGTTCGAAATGATTTTTACTTTAAAACCAATGTATTTTCTAGGTAAGTGCACCTATCGCAAAAGTAATAAAGTGGAGTAAAATTTAAAACTCCGAATGTCGATCCCATGGGGCAAAATATTACTTAATTACCAGGTTGATTGGAATATAATTATTTAGGAAATTCTAGAGAAATTGATTGAAAATTAAAAAAGGCTAAAAATTGAGAACTTTGACTTCAACACTTGGAAAACGATTTTTAATTACTTCTGAAAAATTATGAAAATTACTAAATGTGTAAAAGAGCTATGGATCAGTAAGGGGCTTTGCTATCTTTGAAAAGTCCTTAATGAATCTTCTATAGAATCCAGCATGTCCTAGAAAACTTCGAATTGCTCTAACTAAATTTGGAGGTGGTAATTGAGCAATAACTTCAACTTTGGTTGGATCTAATTCAATGCCCTTACTTGAAATCTTGTTCCCTAGTACTATGCATTCTTGCACCATAAAATGACATTTCTCCTAATTCAACACGAGATTGGTGTCTTCACATCTCCTTAACACCTTCTTTAAATTATCCAAACTTGCATCAAAGGTTGTACCAAATACAGAAAAATCATCCATAAACACTTCAATGCATGATTCGATCATATCAGCAAAAATGGCTATCATACAGCGTTGAAAAGTAGCTGGGGCATGACACAAGCCAAAAGGCATGTGACGATAAGCAAAGGTGCCATATGGACATGTAAAGGTTGTCTTCTCCTAGTCCTCAGGGGCAACAGGAATTTGTAAATATCCACTATATCCATCTAAGGCATAATGAAAGCTATGCTCATCTAACCTTTTTATTACTTGATCAATGAAGGGTAAAGGAAAATGATCCTTCCTAGTGGCGTCATTCAAC
>JAOXYD010038390.1:0-13823 GCA_028565735.1 Pinacopodium congolense | reverse complement strand
AATGGATTCTTCTTGAAACATACCTAACTTTAAGATTAACATCATAAACTCAAACAATTAGTGATTAAGCATGTTTTATTATCATCAAAACCAAGATTGGAACCTCCCTTGGTTCAACAATCATTGTGGAGAAGAATTAGTGTACTAGCAAGCCTATGATAATGTAGTTTCCTATAGGAAGCTTGAGCGAAACATAAACCATCATACACTTAAGGAAAATGAGTGAAACCGTGAGGAAAATTCATTTTGCATTTATACTTATCTTTGAACAATGGCTTCATAAGTTGAGTTTGCTTAGGCATAATAATGAAAAGTAGTCATGATATATGTATTAGCATGACGCTTGAGTTGGCTAAAGTTTATAGGATTGCATGCTTTAATCTGTATGACAATGAAGTGATAGAATTGAATGGTTGTGTTTAATTTTACTTGAAGACAAGCAAAGGATCAAGTGTGGGGAAGTTGATAATTGTGTTTTTGTATATGTTTTTCTAAGTGTTTTGCATGTGTTTCTTGGATAATAAGTTGTTATTATTATGTTTTAAGATTTATTTTGTGTGTTTTTTTAGTATAACTTTAATTATTTTTTTGTTTGTGTTTAGTATTAATTTGGAGTAAGTTTTGTTTATTTAAGTATTTTTATTTTTGTTTTTTGTTTTATTATTTAATTATTAATGTTAGGTTATAATTAAAATTTATTGCTGTATTTCTTTATTTTGTAGTGCTCATTAAACTTAAATTTGAAGTTGGAAGAAATTGAAAAAAAATGGGAAGGAAGCTGGAAAAACAATTAGTAGACAAAGCCTAGGAGGAGAGTCCATTCGCCTAAGTAGCCTACGCACCTACACTGGTTGGAGCCCAACCCACGCTTGCACCTAGCCGTTCCAGCTCGCAAGCCGTCCAGCCTTCCTCCTGGGAAATTTAGCCCACGCTTAGCAGCTCTAGTGTTCAAGCTCGCAACTCGCCAACCCACGACTTGCCTCTTGTGCGACCTGCCCGCCTGGCCCGCGCCTCCTGAGCCCACATGCGCTACCAGCACATCTGCGCCTCCTAAGCCCGCCAGACCTACCCCAGCCCCAGCCAAACCAACAACAGCCCACAGACCCAACCTCCAAGCCTCAAACCAGTCCAAGACAACCCTAATACATGACCTAGCAACTGGAGAATAAAAACAAGAGGAAAGAACAACACAACAAAAAGGGGGGTTTCGAGCTAATATAATGAAAATAACAATAACACATTTTCAAATTAAACTAAACATATAATAAAATGTAGACAAAATGAAGGAATTAAAGGGAACAAGGATCAAAATTAAAGAAAAACCTACTATATTAATAAAAAATCAAGATTCAACATTTATTTAAGTAAACCCAAACTAAATACATATAGAAACTAAACGAAAATAGACAAATAGTAGAGGAAACAAAAATAAGATCGAAATTTAAAACAAAAAATAATTAAACTAAGAATAAAATCCAGAACTAGAAGAAAAGAGAAGAAAAATAACTTTGAAACATAAAAAAACAAGAAGAAAGTATGGCTACCCACTTGGGGAAGCCTTATTTCTTTGTGCCACTCTTTAGTTTTCCCTTAAGTTTTCATGTTCTTTTCTTCTAGTTTCATGTTCTTTCCTTAGATAAAGTAGTTTAAGTATTGAACTCTAGTTTATTTGTGTTTTAGCTTTTATTTATTTATTTTATTTATGTATTTAGTTTGGGTTCATTTAAATTCTTGAAGAATCTTGGGATTTTGTTAATATAGTTATTGTTCCTTTACTTTCAACCTTGTTTTCCTTTAATTCCTTTATGATTTCTACATTTATCTTTCTGTTATTATTATTTTTAGTTTATATTAGTGTTAATTACATTATGTTAACAGAGGATTAATTGGGTTTGAAGATGTAATTGAATTATAATTGTGATAATTGGAAGTGGAATTAAATGAGCATTGTGATTAATGTTAAGATAGAATTGAAATTCAGAATTAATGCCATAAATTGGGGATTATTAATAGGATTGATCACCATAGGTGTAATTTCTAGTTTAGTTGCTAAGTTTGAGCTAAATCCATAACTGGCCATAGGTTAATTGATTTTGTAGGTAAACTTGATTCGAGCTTGTGAGATCATGACCTTAGTTAGTCATTCCTTAGTTCTTAATCATGTTATGCCACTAAATATAAAGTACTTGTTCTAGGTTGTCGCGCGATTAGGAGTAAGTTTTCTATCTTATGGGACTTGTCTAAAATTAGTGGAACAAAGGACGTAAGAGCTTATTTTTGTCTATAGGGTAGCATCTTCGGCATAAATCTAAAAAATATCTTCTACCTATCTTTTAGTTATTATTATGACATTTCTTGTTTTATTCACTTTAGTTTCATTATTTATCTTTTCATTTATTTCCTTCACATCTAAGTGATTTTTTCTTTTCTTTTCTTTTTCCTTTGCTGAACATTAAGAATAGTTGAAACACATAATCAGTTTTCTATGGGATTCACCTTGACATACCTTGCTACATAGTTAGCTAGGTAAATTTTATTATTTCATGGTAGCTTATTATGAGCTCCCCACCTAAAAGAGATGGAGGAATTTGATGGGGATGTGTTTTATTATATTTTGATATGTGATTAAACATGGTTTAATCCATATTTTTTAAGAAAAAAATTCTGAACTTGTTTTCAATTTATGTTGGATGATAGATGGGAGGTGTTGACACATGTTCAGGATTAAAAGATGATGTTTTGGAAGGAATTAGAGAAAAAAATGAAATAAGGGCTATCTGTCAGCACTATCAACGGTGGTCTAGAGCTACTTAATGGTGGTCTATGTAGACCACTATTAAGATTGGACCTTTAACGATGTTTTCAAGCTTCTTAACCACTGTTAAGTAGGTGATAATGAAAATTAAAAAGGGCAAAATAATCTTTGCATAATCCTAAATTTTACCCTAATTAGAAAGGCTATAAAAGGCACAACATAATGCAGAGTCGTGGTCAACATAGCAGACATTACCTTTTTCTTAAGCTTTCATTTACTATTTTCTTAATCTTTCATCTTATTTATTTCAATTTCTTTGTATTCTTACGGCTATAGAATGGGTTTTGATTTTGTTTGGATTTCAATCAATTTAGTTTATTTTTTAGGTAGTATTGCACTTTATTTATAGTTAAATCTTTTTAGTAATGTATTTTTGCATTTTCATGTTCTATTATGTTTAGATTATATTTTTATAGGTTTTGAGCTTGAACTTCATGAAAAATATATGGATGCTTAATTATAATTCAATCAATGGATTTTATTTCCATTTCTACCCTTGATTTTAGTTGTTTAAGCCTAGGTTCTTGTTATTTTAGTTTTATTTTCATTAATTACTAGTTGTGTGGTGGATGACCTTATTGTTCTCCTTTAATTTAAGGTGTTTTTGATTGGGTCATGTCTTATAGTTGAAGTTTATGCATTTTCTTAGGTCTTAAATTGTTTAATTTCAATTTTTATTCTATTTTTTGGTGGCGGGTGTTCTATTTTTGTTATAATTAAAATATGTGGTTAAGTGTTTAAGGATTTGAACTTATTAAAGGGATGATAGGAAATTATTAGGGAGAATAAGATTGGGTTTTTCTTTAATTGGTGTTTCTGAAAGCTTAGGTTAGATTAAAACTTCAGTTTATTGTTAAGAATTAGGGATTATTGTTAGGCTTGATCGCCCATTTCATAATTCTTAATCCAAATGCTAGGATTGATGATTTTAATACATAATACTTAATAGCAATTTTCATAAGTAATGATAGATTAGTATGTTTTCTAGGTAAGCTTAACCAATTAGTTTAATGTTCCAATCTTTTATTTTACACTTTCTAACCTTGTGTAATGTTTGCCTAAGTTAGTCGTTGCTTATTACCGAAAGCTTCTTCACTATTAGATTTAGAAAGCTTATTATAGGATATAACAGAGTTAAGGGTATTTTTAAAGATTATTAAAGTTACCTATCTTATAGGAACTTAGGATTCAGGAGCTTGTTTGAATCCATAGGCTAACGTCTTAGTTAGAATACCTTTTGTTTAGATTTAAGTATTGATAATTGCCTTAGAATCTTGCTGATACCTTCCACCCATTTCTTTAATATTGTTATTAGTTTTATCATATTATGCATTGAATTTATCTTTTTGGTCGCATTCGTGACCTCATAGATTATTTAGCTTTCAATGAATTAGGTTTTTTTTTATTTTGCATACAACATTCCAAATAGCAATTGCATTCTAACTCATTGTAATTCAAGCCTAGCATTCCTTTCTATATAGTGAGGTCTAGTTAGGTTTATTATTTGGTAGTTAGCGATGAGATACCAACTTTTCTAATTTAATAGGAATGTGTTTATAATGTTTTGATATGTGGTTTTACATGTCTTAATCCCTACTTTTTAAGGAAAAAATTCTCAAATTGTGTTCAATTTGTGTTGGATGACAGATGGGAGGTGTTGCCACATGTTTAGGATTAAAAGATCAAGTTTTGGAAGGAATTGGAGAAAAAATGAGTAAAAGATGTCAATTTGCAACCTCAATGGTGGTCTGCAACTGAACAACGGTGGTCTAACAAACCACTATTAAAGGATGTAACTAAGAACCCTTAATGACAGTTTAGAGTAGAACATTGTTAAGGTTAATAAACTGCCATTATACAGTCTATCACCAAAAAAAAAAAAAAGAATAAAGAGGCCTTTTCACCCACTATAGTATTTACCCTAAGTAGAAAAAGGTATAAAATGGGTTTGAGAGCTTAAAAGCAAGCAACCAATAAACTTCTTCAATTTTTTGAGCATTAATCTAATTTTGCTTTTATTTTCTTTATGTTCGTAGGAATTTAGGTTGGGTTTTCCTATCATTGCACTTTTAATTCCTTTAGTTCAGTGTTTAGGTATTGTTAATATGTGATTATTGTTATTTTAATGCTTTTCTATTTGTAATTATGCTTTTCTTTTATCTTATTCTTAGTTAATGTGAATGTTTGATGAATATAGGTATTTTAATGCTTGAATATTGTATAAAACTTTAGGTATCCTTTCCTTGTTCTTGGCCAAACCTTTGGATGAATAGGTATTTTATGTTTTATTTAATTTCATTATGATAGGCTAAATTTTTATTGGGTAAGAAGGTATTGATGGGATAATGGATGGATAATTATGAGAATTGACTTAATTTACATTAGGCAATATTTTTTTATGTGAGATTGAATTGAAATCTAGGTTTGATGGTATAGATTAGAAGTTGTCCCATAGGTTTGGCCAACCTATTAATGACTTCTAGTTTAATTGCTAGGTATAGGCTTTTGATCCATAATTTTCATTAAAAAATACCATAAGTAGTGATAGGTTAATTGATTTTTTAAGTATAATTAATTAACTCAACCTAGGATTCCAATTTTCTTAGTTACATAATCTAAGCTCGTGTGATTATGGCTTAGGTTAGTCATTCCTTAGTGTCTAATGCTATCACATGATCAAATTTAGAAAGCTTATTCTAGGTTATCTTATGATTAGGGATAAATTTTCTATCGTATAGGATTTGTATAAAATCGGAAGAATCTGGGATGTAAGAGCTTGTATATGTCTATAGGCTAGCATTTTAGATGAAATGCAATCTTTATATTTTCAATGATTAGTTATATGTCTTGAATCCCATATATATCTTTTGCTCAACTTTATTTTATTTTTATTTTATTATTTTTGTTTTGTGTGCTTCCTTATTTTCTTTGGTATCGATAGTTACCTTTTATATTTTTTAAATTTTGTAAAATTTTAGGGGTTTTTATTTCTTTTTAGTGCAATAGTAGGAATAGTTTAAACTCTCCCTAACTCCTTATGGATTCGACCCTAGCTCACCCGACTACATAGTTAGGCAAGGTTTCTTTAGGCTTATTATTGGGTAGTTAATGAGAGTTTTCTACCAAAATTTTGGCATTGTTGTTAGGGATAGAGCCGGAGTCACCCTTGTGATAAGCGAGAATAATATAAAACCTAACTAACTATGTACTGGGGAAAGTTAGGATCAATCCTACAAAGAAAAAGAAAAAGAAAATAAAAACATCCCTAGACATAAAGGAATTAAAAACAAATGAAAAGGCAATTAACAAAACTAAATTGAATAATAAGAAAGAAAATAACAAATAAAAAAAGTTGGGCATAAGATATTATTTGGATTGATGAATTAAAATTGATCATCGAAAATATAAATTGTGCTATACCTATGATGATAGCCTATAGAAACAAACAAGTTCTTGCTTCTTAAATTTCTCTAATTTTAGATAAGTCCTATACGATAGAAAACTTACACCTAGTCATGCGACAAACTAGAATAAGCTCTCTAGATTTTGTGGCACAGTAGCATTAACACACTAAAGAACAACTAACTAAGGTAGTAATCTCATAAGCTTGGATTATGTAGCCTTAAGAATTCGAATTCTAGAATAATTGATTAAGTTAGCCTAAAAAATCAATTAACTTATAGCCACTTGTGGATTTTGGTAATGATAATTATATATCGAAAGGTAAAACCTAGCAATTAAACTAAAAATTACACCTAAGATTATCAACAGTATGAATTAATCCCTAATTCATGGCATTAAATATGAATTCTAATTTAATCCTAACATAAATCATAATGCCCATTCAAATCCAATCATAACATCATAATTATAGCTATCATATTGAAATTAACAATAAAAAAATGAAATTAATAAGGCAGAAGATAAAGATGCAGAAAACATAAACGAAATAAAGAAAATAAATGGAAAATAAAGAAACAAAATTATATTAACATAAAAAAAAAGTTTAACACTATTTAAACAAAGCCCAAAGCAAATACATAAGAAACATAAATGAAAATAGAAAGGACAACAAAGTAAACATAAGTAAAACAAACTATTCAACACCTAATCTACTTATTCTAAGGTCTGAACATGAGAAGAGATGAAAATAGCATAAAAAGATCCTCAAACCTAACGAAAATAAGAAGAAATAAAGGGACTTCCCAAAAGGGAGCTAAAAAGTTGCTTGAAATTCACTCCAATATTTTATTTATAGTCCTATCTAAGGTTTAGAACATTTGCAGAGTGACATGTTGAGTTTGTCCTCTCTTTTTTTTCTCTTTTCCTGGTCATTCATTGGCGGTTCACTTACACCATAATGGCCCCATTTCTCATCCTTTAATGGTAGTTGTTTCTCCTTTAATGCCAGTTTGCTTGAACCGCTATTGATGTCTCACAGTAGCTCACTTTTAATTGTACCACTCTATAAAATACACTTTAAAAAATGCCACTCTTGACCAACTCAAGTAATTAACAAAGGCTCACAAACAAACTTCTATGTATACAATACTTTTCACTAAACAACCACACCAAAAACTAAACAAACACATATTCAAATGCTTAAATCTCTTCTTAGTTAAAAACATGTAATAGATGCTTAAACAATACATAACACATATTTTTATAGGCCAAAAATACCCAGTTAACTATCTATAACCATTGTATAATATCAATCTTCTGTTAATCACATTTGTCCAATTGAAAAATAGTAGCTTTTACCTGTTATACACCATTATCAATCAGTCAATCTAATGATATACCACTGGTCAACCATTATTAGTTGACCAGTCCAATGTTTAAATTGCTTTTTCAACTTAAAAAAACAATCAAACATTTTTAAACAAAACCAAAACAATTCCTAACACTTCTAAATGCTTTCTAACGCATTCTACCACAAGCAAATTATATCAAAACAATTCATAGTGTTTTTAACTACATCTTTTCACAAGTATTACATTAATTCCCAAAACCATTTTGGAATATTATGAAAATCTTTAAAGACCATTCACACGCAACTCCTCTTGATTATAAATCTTATATGCAACATCAATAACCATGAATGCACAACTAAAAATTTACCTGATCTAATTTTGTAAGCTTTTCCTAAATTAATATGTTATCATTTTCCAAAAATTCAAACTCATATATCAAGGGATAAGGGGGATCTTAAATGCTATTAGGCATATAAAGCAAAATTCATCATATAACTCCTCTTTAATAATTCACTTTATTATCACATTCCATTATCCCCCTTTTTTAAAAGAACACAATGCAAGAATTTATTAAAATTTAGAACTTCTAAAAACTTCTCTTTATTCTTACATAACTCATTAAGCAATTCAAATTCAATCTAAAAAATATTTAGGCTACCCCTAAATTTTTACTAAAAAACAATTTATAAGTTAATAGGTTATCTAACTTTTCCATCCTTTAATAAGACAAAAACATATATAAATTATCAAAAGTCTTAATTATCATTTTTGTAACTTCTTGCTTGAAAAACAGTATAAAATCATTGTGAATATCAAGTTTCTTTTAAAAACAACTTAAGATATATTTTCGCTTAAGCTTTGAAGATAACCTATATGAATCATCTAAAGTTTTTATCGTTTTCAAACTTATAAGCATCAACTGTTTAAATTCAAAATCCATCTCTCAAGCTACCATCATAACTTAGGGATGTTAGTAAAGAGAAATCATTATTACAAAATGCATCATCAAACTTTTAAAACTTATACATAACATAAGAATAATTCTTTAAAAAATATTAAACATCATCAAAATTTAAGGCTTATTAAAATTATAAAATCTCCCCCTTAATTTAGATATTTTTTAAATTCTTCTATCTTGTAATCAACATAAGTAATAATTTATTTTTTTAACTATGTAATACGGCAAGGTATGGTAGATCTAATAGAGAATTGGTAGTTTTTTTATAGCTATTCCTGATGCTACACAATATAAGAAGAAAATAAAATAAAACCCCTAGATATGAAGTAATTTAAAAATAAATAAAGATACCTTTAACGATGTTAAAGAAAACAAACAAAAAAACAAGTAGTAAAGATGAAAAGTTGGGCAGAAGATATTATCTAAATTTATAAATTATAATCTATCATAAAAAATATCAGTTATGCTACACCTAAGATATTCACATAAACAAGCTCTTGCATCCTAAGTTCCTCCATTTTTAAATAAGTTTTATATGATAGAAAACTTATCCTTAACTATGCAATAACTTGGAATAGGCTGTCCAGAATTACTAGCACTACAACATTAAAAACTATGGAACGACTAACTTAGGCCATAATCTTGCAAGCTCAAATCATGTAGCCTTAAGAATCAAAATCATAGACTAATTAATAAAGTTTACCTACAAAATTAATTAACCTGATACCACTTGTGGATTTAGCTAATGACCATTATGAATCAAAATTAAAACCTAGTAATTAAAATAGAAATTACACTTAAGGTGATCAATCCTACCTATAATCCCTAATTCATGTCTTTTAATTATAGTTTTAACTTAATCCTAGCATAAAAACACAAAACCCATTCAATTCTAATTTAAGTCTCATAATTATTAGTCATTAATGCATTAAATATCTTTAGACCTAAACAAAACTAAGCTAACATAATGAAAATGACAAAGAAATAATATGAAGTTAATAAGAAAAAAGACAAAAAGGTAGAAATCATAAAGGAAAAAACAAGAACAAGGCTAGAAGTTAAGGAAAACAATACTATATTAACAAAAGCTAAAGGTTTAACAAATACGTAAACAATCCCAATTGAAATACTTCAAGAAAATAGAAAAAAAATAAGAAATAGTAACTAAAACAACAAGAAGAGAAATAAATCAACAACTATAACATCAATCTAAGTTAGAACATGAAAGGAAACGAAAATAGCATGAAAAGAACCTAAAATCCAAGGAAAATAAGTTAAAAAAAATCAGAGGTTGCCCTAAGCAGGGAGTAAAAACTCCTAAAAAATTACTCCAATATTTTATTTATATACCTCTTTAGGGTTTATAAAGGGTTTAGAAGTGAACTATCAAGTTTTCCCTTTGTTTTGGCTGAAGATAACATGTTTTCGTCCTTCAATGATGGTTTATTAGCCTTCAATAACCCTTGGGTTCAACCACTATTGAAGGGCCTAGATTCGTCCATCAATAGTGGTTAATGGGTCTGTTAACAACCACATGCATCAACCATCGTTGATGTCTCTATCAGACCTCCTATTACTCTTTTTACTCTAATTATTCTCCAAAATTGATCATTCCATTTTTTATTTGTAGCATCAGGTCAAAACTACATATAAACTGAAGAGGGGTATAAAATAGGCATTTAAATGTCAAAATAGGGATGAAGTCACATTAAAACACATATTAAAATTGTTAAGGGCCAATTTGATTGCATTTTGATTGATTTATTGATGAATTATGCCCATAATTATGTGTTTAATTAGTTAATTTATGTGCTAATTTGTTTAATTTGTAGGATGATGATCAAAATTGGAGAAATTGTGTAAAAGGATCAAAGTTTGAATCAATTTTCGACCATTAACATGGGTCTACAACCCTAAGGTTAAGGATGAATAGGGTGCCATTGAAGGATGGTTAGCCCCAAGGTTAAGAAGTTAAAATTCAAACCATCAATGGTGGTCTACAGCTCACTATCATGCATTGGCCAGGGTGCCGTTAATGCATCAGTCAACAATATCAACTTAAAATCTCCAATTTTACATATGTGGATTAAGATCAAATAGGGACATTTAGATCTAGAGTTTCGAGAGAGAAGCTCCTACTTCTCTCTTCCTTAGTTAATAGGATTCAAACACTTTTTGTTCAAATTTAGTGTTGTTTTATGAGTTTCTGATCATTCAAGCATGTTTTTAAGACATATTTCTAAGTTTATAAATGACATCTAGGGGGTTTCTAACTTAGAATACTTATGTGTTTACTTATATTTTCAGAATAATCAAAGTTCTGTTCTTATGCTTCTATCTTTGAATGTTCCTTGATTTTTCTGTAAGATCTTGATGGCTTAAAGCTCTATTAGAGTCAATAATCAAAAGTTCAGAGTTCAAGACAAGTCCAAGAGTCTTCCTTAGATATTTTTGCGACCTCTACACTCTATTTTATAGCTCATACTTTCAGATCTATCAAGACATATCGCTTAAAGTGTATATGATGTATGTTTTGACAAAAATGTGTGGCTAAATCATTTTTATTACTAAGGGTTGGTGATTTTATGATTTAAGAGAGCTTAAAGACATGTTATAAGGTCTGAGTTATGTTTATTTAAGGTTTAAAAGATCTGATTTTAGCCTAGCCACCTAGGATTAGAATTTAACACAAGTTAAGCTTGAGAAATCATCTTAATATCTTAAAAAATTAATAAGCAACACAAATTAATTGATGAACGACCAAACCTTGATTTTTTGTGAGAGTGTTAAGGTTCTAAGTTTAAAAATCTAGAAGTCACCTTCTTGATTCTAAAGTCTATTGACTAGATTTAAAATATAACCAAACTTCACACTAAATTTAGTGGCGATAAAGCAAAGTCTTAACCATTACTTTGTTTTGATTTGGTGAAGGAACTTTAATCAACCTTAAATTTGTTTCAAGATCAATTAAATCACAATTCACATAATCCTTAGCTAAATTTCACATTTGGTAATTTTCAAAAAATTTTAAAATCAATTAAAAATCATTTTTGAAATATTTAATCCATGTTAGACTAATTTAGCAATGTTAAGGTTTTAATCAATATATTTGGATTTTCTAGATAATTTTGATCTAATTAACCTAATAATTAACTGTTTTCCCAATGAGTTTGAAATTCAGAGTCTTAATTTTACTCCACTTTATTAATTTTTTGATAGATGCACTTGCTTAAATTTCATTGGTTCTTAAAGTAAAAATGCTTCAAAATCAGTAAAATTTTCTAAGTCAACTAATCAAAGCAACAAGTTTTTGGTGACATTATTAAGGATTACATCCTTCATATTAGGAAAATTAATGTTAGTTACTCTAGGACTTGTATAAATTATTTTCTTAAATTTTCTTAAATTTTAAATTTTAAATTTTATTTTCTATTTGTTTTAGTTTGCGTGCTTTAGTTGCGTTTCTATTATCTTAGTTGCCTTAGTTGCGTGCTAAATTAGAGAATGAGCTGTGGCTAAGTGTTAAACAGGATGAAGAGCCTAAATATTTATTGCCTACACAACTATAGAGACCATCTTGGGAGAGAGGTGATGTTCAAAAAGGAGAGTGGACATTAGAATTCAACGATGAAGCTGTTGGTTCCACTCTCCTGAAGTTTTAAAGAATCGTACTGACTAGGAGCCTACTTCAAGGGAAGTTACTTCAAGTTCTTTACGGAGTTTGAGCATGCTACCTATTAGACTCAAACGTCCATTTGACAATGGATAATGTTGATATGCCAAGGGTCAAGCTAATGACCTTAAATTAGCATGTTTTATTGTTTGTTTTTTTTGTTTAGTGTTATTTTACTTTAATTTGATTGTGTTTAGTTTGCTTTTGACTTTGTTCGATCTTAGTTTGTTTTTCCTTTTTATCTCTTATTGTTTAGGTAAGTTGGTGAAGCTTGAAGGTTTGTTGTTCATCATAGCTTGTTGAAGGATTAAAGGATGAGCGGAAGAAGATTTCCTACACTGTGGTTTAAGAGACACCAGCAAAAGCCTTTCTAACCCTTAATCTCTTTATGTTTTGTTTTTATTGTGTGTTTGTTGAGTTTTGTTGTTCTACTTTCCACATTGAGGACAATGTGTGGTTTATGTGTGGGGAAGTAGGTAGTATTTGCATGTGTTGCATTTATGATTGCATTGTTTGCATTTTGTTATTTAGGATGAATGTTTTAGGCATATTAGGGTGTTGTTTTGTGTTGTTATGTGCAAGCAATGGATCTACACTTCAATTATTTTGGTTTATGTTGTCATGAGATTCTATCATGCTAGTTGGAATGACATTGAATGCATCTTTGAACTCGGATTAGGCTACTTAAGTAGATAGTGAACCATGTTAAATAATGAAAAGTAGTTGGTTGCATAAGCTTACTCAGAACTTGATGCTTGAGCAATGAGGTAATGTAGAGATGCATAATGAATTTTCATTTGAGCCAATGTGAGGATTGAGCCTATACGACTCCATCTATAATCATTTCATTTCTTTGTATGTGTGATGCTTCCTTAGGTCATTACCTTCAGAAATTGCTTTGAATCGGTCTAAGTCTACAGGATGCATGCTTAATAGAGATGATTAAGCCCCTTTTTCTGTAAACCTTTAGCTTAAATGACTTACCTTTTATTATCCTTTATTACCCCCGTTGAGCCTTAACCCTTTGTTTCTTAAAAACATCACATTTAAAAAACCCAAAACCCTTTTAGCCTAACCCATTCACATGCTTAGTAGTGTATTAAGTTATGCATTTGGGATTCCGAGCTATTTTTTTTTTCTGAGATGAGTTTAGTGATATTGCTACTCTTTGAGCACATTTCATTCAGCTACTGTTTTATTTATTGTTTTGTTATTATTGCTCAAAAAGAAAAAAAAAGAAAAAAAGAAGAAGAAGAAAATAAGAAAAAGCAAAGAAAAGAAAGAAAAGAAAAAAAGGAATAATAGTTAATAGCATTAATAAGTTTGGAGTAGTAGTATTATTCATTTGATTATCTCAGAAGCTTATTTTTGTCATCCCTTTTGTGCACTTGGTACTTTATGAATGCTTGTGATGAACCCTTTACCTCTTTTGACCCACCTTAACCTTAACCTCATTACTACCATAACCAAAGTCCTTTTGATCTATTTTTAGCATGTAATCATTGTGGAGAAGAATTGATGTATTAGCAAGCCTATGATAGTGTAATTTCCTATAGGAAGCTTGAGCGAAACATGAACCATCATACACTTGAGGGAAATGAGTGAAACCGTGAGGGAAAATTC
>JAOXYD010038380.1:0-13823 GCA_028565735.1 Pinacopodium congolense | reverse complement strand
AACGTGTTCGTAATTTAATATAGTTAACCAAGTTCCCAAACCCATAACTGTCAAGGACGAGCAGTAAATATGTGTACATGCAAATATGATAAAAAAAAGATCTAATTCAATGAGAAATTGATAAGTATGAAATGTCAAATTATAGCGAATGACAATGTGATTGAGGTATGACTCAGGAGGCATACCAAAGTGAATGAAAGTGAAATGTTTGGATGCACGAGTTAGATGAAATTGATCACCATGTGAAATATGTTTATAATGTTCCATAATTGCCATAGTTGGGTTGTTTACATGAAAATGCAATGCTCCTATGCTTCTTTTGATATTGTAATATTGAAATGACTTGCTTATACATGTAGTATGATTGCAGTAAGCAATCCATGCAAACTTTCATTGCTTTTTATTATTTCCCACTAAGTGAAAGCTTAATACAGTGCATTTGCCCGTGTAGGTACCAGTAAAGGTGATAAGGGCAAGGGATCAGCACTGCAGTAAAAGGCTAAATCTCTTGGATTTCTGTATTTTTGTACTTACTTATAATTGGGATATATTTTAGATTTTTTTTAATACATCCCAATTGTATTCAATTGTTAAAATTTTGTTTTTTATAAATCGATAGCTATGGTGGATGTGAAACGAAAGAATGCTTTATGATTCAGTTAGCTATTATGCATGTGTTAATAGATTCCGCTGCGCAGTTGCATGTGAAATGAATATGCATGTTTAACAACTTGGTAAATGCTTCCGCAATTGGTTGTTAAAATTGATAAAGATCGTGTGAACGCGAGAATTGAGTGAGTAACGCCTTGGTATTCCTTGCAAGGGGTATTAGGGCGTTACAACATTAGTGTGGTTGTAATAAGTTCGATGATAAGAGTTTATTAGTATAGATGATTGGCTAGTTACAATTGTCAATTGTGAAGAATGGAGGGAGAGGATGAATGTATGAATAGTAACTTTATGAGGGGATTAAAATGAAAATATGAGACATATATGGGTAAAAGAATATTTACAAAAAAAAGGGTATTACATTCTCCCCTCAATAAAAATTCATGTTCAAATAGTCACAATATAACTCTATCATGTATGGATAGGTTTCCAGTATGTCTCACTCTATTTTCGAAGTAATCTCCTCAACGCTACCATTCCTGTACAATACCTTAAACATTGAAATCTACTTTAATTACAATGGCGCACTTAAGAATCGAAAATAGCCACCGGATCTTCTTTGTAATTTAGGTCTTCATTGACCTCCACACTCTACTACTAGAGTATGTGGGAAGGATTAGTAACATATTTACAAAGAATGGAAACGTAAAACACCAAGTAGACTTGTGACATATCTGGGGATACTGTTAATCAATATGGTATATTCTCAACTTTTTTTGTTATCTCGCAAGGTCCAGTAGACCTCGGAGATGTCTTCCATTTCTTTCAAACCTTATTACACCTTTTATCATAGATATCTTTAGGAATACAAATCTTCAATTTGGAATTTTACCACCCTGTGTTTTAGGTCAGTATAACTCTTATGTCTATTAAACACAATCTCTAGCATCGACTTGATCAACAAAACTTTTTTCTTATATGATCTTGATTATTTCAAGGCCTTTCAACTACCTCTTGTCTATCTCTTTCTAACACATTAGTAATTGTCATTTCCATCATTATAATGGTTTGTATGGAGTCATCTCAATACTACTATTATAGCTATTATTGTAAGCGAACTCAATCAAAGGTAAGTGTGAATCTCAACTACCATTAAAGTCCATTATGCACATCTTTAACATGTCTTCTAAAGTTTGGATCATCCTCTCAAATTTCCCATCAGTCTGAGGATGGATTTTCATGTGATTGCTCATAAATTACACATATTTTAGGAATGATTAGGTGATTTTTAGGTCGAGTATTAAAGGAAAACCTATGGAATTCATATTGAGTTAAATGCTTTGAATGAGATGTTGCTTAGATGTTTTCTATGATTGATCATGTTTTATAAGACTTTGAAGAGCCATTGGATGCATCATTCAAGCTTGAAGAGATATAAAGCAACTTGAGAAGTAATGATAGAATGCTGGGAAGTTTCATATCAAATTTTATAACCAAAGGATAAATGATGGAAGAGATATCGCCAGAAGACTGAGAAGAGCAAAAAAGTTAGAGGAATCATGACCAACTTCATGATTGTGATTCTCCTAGCCTGACCATGATATTTGGTTATAAAAAATCATAATTAGGATCATGACCATCATCTTAACGATCCCTCCTTATGTAAAATAACCTATTTTAGGTTATTTTACAGGATCTTTTTGCCTCTAGACACCATCCAGTAGCCACCAAGTGACAAAAGATGAATCCTAAGCCATATCCAAGGGTTTTTCCGCAAAATTAAAAAGGAAATTAGATAAAAAAAAACATTAAGATTGGTTTTGACAAAAAATTATCACCAAGGAGTTAATGAATCCAAGAGCTTCACCCATGAGACTTCTATTCCCTCTCTTTTTATGATTCTTGTTATTATTCTCAAAATGTTTAGGAGCTAAACTTCTTGTAGAATTTGGGTTGTTATAAACCCTAGGATGTAGTATACATTGTTTACTTTAATTGAATATGAATTTTCTAGATTTTCCTTGAATTACTTACATTTATTAATTGAGATTAGTTTTCTAATTGATAATGACTGTGCAATATTCAATTCCAATATATGATTTTAGATATTTAAATGGACCAAATCAAATATATGATTGGATCAACCATAGGTAATGTATCTTACATGGAGACCTTGACTATAATCTAACATAAGATGTAAGCCTAATCAAAACAATATGTTCCATAGATCTCAGTAATGCATTCAATTGGTAAAATGAGATAGTATGACCAATCACTTAGTTTATTAAATTGAATAAGAATTACATAACTTTACTATAAGCTTGTGATTTAATTTAGGTAACCTACGATCTAAGACAATCTAGAAAACATATTAAATCAAGGTGAGATGATGAATACAAAGCATCTCAGGAGGATTAATAACCTGAATCCTAACTTCATTATTATCAATTAATTAGTGTGAGTTTGCCTTTAGATTCTCCTTTTGTCTATTTTGTTTATTTTTCTTTTAATCAATCAATCATTTAACAATCTTAAGTAGGCTAGATAACAAAGTTATAACTTTATTAATAGTGCAGTCCTTGAGGTTTGACACCTGGATTCACTGCAGCTATATTAGATAACAATAGGTACACTTGTTTCATCTTGTATTAAGGTATTGTTTAGTGTGATTCTTGGTTATTTTTCATTTAAAACTTAGGTATATCCATAAGTACATAATTTTTTTGGTGTTGTTGCTAGGGCTTGTGTCATATTAAGTGTTTTTTCTATTCTTTATTAGACTAACTTTATTTACATTGTTTTTATTTTTATTTTCTTAAGTTTTTATAATCTTTAATTTTTTGCAATTTTAATTTTGTTTAAGATCTTTTCATTTCTTGAACTTTTCTCATTCTTTCACTTTTCAAGATAGGTACCTTCTTGTATGACCAAAAGTCATCTTGTAGAATTTTTCAAATTGGACTCGAAAATAGAAATAACATTTATAAGAGGTTTGAAAGAAAATAAATTGAACAACAACATTAAGTTTGAGGTTCTAAAGCCACAAGTAGATATCATGGACTGAGAATTGGGGCCTAGAGCATCATTAACTACGTGAGATCTTTCAAGACCTTTATGATAAGGTAAGAAGTTTAGCATATATAGGCCAAAGGTGGAGACTGTAAGCTTCGAGATCAAGTCATAAATCATTTAAATGCTACAGAAATATGTGTAATTTGATGGGCTTTCGGATGAAGATCCCAATAACTTTCTAAATATTTATGACATTTTCAATCTTAATAGTGTGTTAGAGAAGGCTATTAGATTAAGGCTATTCCTTTTTACATTGAGGAGTAGAGCCAAATCATAGTTGAAGTTAAACTCACTTAGTTCCATTATTGTAAAGAATCAATTAGTTGAAAATTTTCTTATGAGGTACTTTCCCCCTTCTCACTTAGTTAAATTACATAACGAAATTATTTCTTTTCAGTATTGGGAGTAAGAGAACTTGTATAAATCCTAGAAGCATTGGAAGGACATGCTCAGATAGTGCCTGCTGGATTTGACTTATACATGCTCATGTAGACTTTTTATAAAAGCTATAACTTCCCATGAAGTAGTAATAGATCCATCATCTGGTGAAACCATAAGTCTCATGACTCTCAAACAGCTACAAGAATTAATTACGAACATATTTATGAATAACTTGTAATAGGGAATTGTAAGATAAAGTTTTAAGCTTAGAAAGGGAGCACACATCATAAATTTAATGTCCTCATTAAAAGCGAAGTTGGAGGCCTTGATGAAAAAGTTGGAAACATGACAGTGGCATCTACCTCAACCCAAGTGATAGCTTATGACTTTTGTGGGGGAGGACATCCTAATCATGAGTATCTGTTATCAGGAGATGGACATCAAATAGAGCAATTAGACTATATAGGTAATCGCTAGAATAATCCTTATAGTAACATATGTAATTCGAGATGGAAAAATCATCTCAACTTCTCCTGAAGAACTCAAGGTCAGCAAGGAAAAACGCACCCTCATAGCTGTCAACCATATGTACATTAGAATAAACAACTTAGCTTGGAGGAGCTACTTACCATGTATATTACCACATTCGATGCCCACTTTTAGAATATTTAAGCATTAATTAAAAATTTAGAGAATCAAGTGAGGCAACTGGCCAAGAGCATTTTAGAGAGACCAACTAGTTCTTTTCTTGGTAACATCAAGAAGAAACCCAAATAGCAAGTACATGTTATGTTTTTTAAGTATGAGAAGGAAGCTATGGAAATGGTGCACAAGGAGAGAGATGCAAGTGAAGTTACAGGACATAAGAAGGAGGAAAATGAGGAAGAGAAGCATAAGCTTTCATATGTGGTTCTTAATAAAGCAATAGTCGAATAACTTGAGGAACATTCAGGTACGTATCTCGAGCGTATAAAGAAACCGAATTCTAACTCATTGGTTGAATTGTCTATGTAGGAACCAAGTGATGAAAGGTGTAAATGTGAGGTTCTTGTAACAAAGAAGGCCAAAAAATGTACACGAATGCCGAGCGAGGAATATGCTACCATAATTATCAATAAGTTGCCATAAAAGCTAAAGGATCTAGAAATTTTCTCATTCTTATATATTATTGGTGTTTTACAATTGCATGATGTTTTAGCTTATTTTGGGTTTGGGATTAATCTTATGTCTCATAAGTTATTTAATGAACGGGGTTAAACATTAGGAAACCTAGTAGGATGAGTATCCAACTAGCCAACAGATCAGTTAACTGTCCTAGAGGTATTGTAGAAGACGTATCAGTGAAGGTAAATAAGTTCATATTTTCTATGGATTTTATAATTCTAGATGTAGAAGATGAAGATGAGATCCCGTTAATTCTAAGTAGATCTTTTCTTGTTACTTTAAAAGCTTTAATTGATGCCTTAGAGAAAAGGTTAACATTTAAAATTGACGATGAACCTATTATTTTTTCCCATTCAGAAGCTATACATACTAACCTTTCTTTTAATAACCATATTAATGACGTTTCAAGTGCTATACAGGCAAATCATAAAAAAGAATCTTTAGAATATATTTATTGATGGTCTCGAGCCTCAAAGGCTATAAAGGTGAAGTGAATTTTACCCTAAATATAAAGGAGCTAGATGAATGGAGAGACATTGATAAAGTAGGAATAAAGAGCTCCCAAAATAAGAACAAGAAGAAAAAGAGGGTTCGAGGCAAGAAAATTCATGAAAATAAGAAAAGGGTCGTCAAGCTAATCACATTAAACAAGTGCTTTATGAGAAGCAACCCACTACTTATTTTGTTAATCATAATTTGCTTTTATTCACTTTTACTTTATTTTTGAATTAACACATATAGGTTAAAATCTTTTGCATGTTTAAATTGTTTGTATTTACTTATGTTTTTGCATACTATTTAGTTGAGTGCTACATCAATAAGGTGCATTAAGGTATCTCAGGATTTGAGAAAATAATAATAAATAAATCAAGTAAAATAAAAACTCATGAAATCACTGGTTAGATCTTGGGTGTGATCCACCAACCCAACCAGGATCATGAGCGTGATCCACTAGCTTAGCCAATGATTTCCTAGTAGAAAAAATCATGGGCATGATCTTGCCCGTGATTAGGTGGTTTCCTCCTATTTTTCTCTAATCTTTCATTCTAACCTCTCACCTCTCATCATCTACTCTTCACCCAAACCCTCCTCCTATTTTTCTCCAAACTTTTATTATAACCTCTCACCTCTCATCTTCTACACCTCTCCAAACCTTAATCCAACCTCTCAAGTTAAATTTTTTAGCATTATTTTACTTCCTATTCATCAAATTCATAAGATATGTACTTTATCTCTCATCATATACTTGGAACTTAAGGTTTTCTTCATGCTTTAAGGTTTCTTTATGAGTGATACATGGTTGCGCTAATTGTTGCAATTTTTCATCATTTAGACATTTGATTGATAGGTTAGGATATTTTATCTCATAAAATATTCACATTACCCATCCCTTAATTTTTTGATTTGGGTGTGATTTCACATAAGTGATGGTAAGTTTTGAAATTTTCATATTTTTTCCCTTAAATTTGTCGTTTTATTATATTAAGTGTTTAGTTATGACGTGTTTATGATTATTAGGTATACAAAATCATTTATTAATGTTTAACTTCTTACAAAGAGCTATTTGATTGAACTTGTAATGTTTGCTTGAGGTTTAGATATCTAAGGAATGAAATGGATAGATTTGGTGTCTCCTTAAGTTAAAAATTGAATTGGAATTTTTCTGTGGGATTAATATGATCTTTAGAGTTAAGGGAATCGATGCATTATGTTTAATCCATTCACACTTTTCTCTTCCTTTACTTGATCCTTAATTTTCATATTGTTCTTATCACATGATTTAATTAAGTAATGTTGCCACAAGTTTGTACACCATGTATTTGCTAATTGTTAAGGCACATTACATGTTTAATTATGAGAAGTCTTTGATAATGATTGGATTATCATTGTAATGTGCTTACACATTTGTATGGTTTATAACTTGTTGAGGTTAGGTATTATCTTGCGCACTCACGATTATTTTTTCCTTTCTATAGGAATCATGTAAAAACAAAAAGAAGTAGCCAAGAAGGTTAGCCATGATAGTCCCTCTTCCTCTAGAAGCATTGGAAGCACAACATATCATCCTGAATTTAATAACCTTGAGCTCTTCCTCAAGTATGACACATTATGTAATTTTCCTATTGACCCTACTAAGTATCTACAATATGAAGATCTAGAGAGTTTAGGTATAGTAGACTCTCTTTAATACTATCTAAAGGAAGAGGGTGGGATCACTCTACCGAAATAAAGGAACCAAGCTATAGGAACTTGTATTAAGAGTGAAATCTGGATGCTTCAGGGATGGGCATACAACAAGATATAACAAACTAGAATTTTCAACTCCAACTTAAGTATCCCAGTTTTAGGATAAGATTGGCGAGCTTCTAATAGGGGCCAAATTGATTATGTTTTTAATGGATATATTTTTTTATGTTTTGACCCCTAATTTCATGTTTATATGTTTAATTTTTTATTAGAATTGTTTAATTGTAGGACTTGCTAATCAATTGGAGAACTTTACATAAAAGGAAGCAAATTTACCACTTTCTAAGAGCTCTTTATGGATCTGGAGAAACCCATATAAAAATCTTAGGAACCCCCGTATAAGTGTCAAGTTGTATGAGATATATGGCGGTTGCTCAACCACTATATAGCTTCAAGTCAACTCATCATATATATTATAGGCAGACTTATCTCTATCAAATCTCTAAGATTGCGGCTGAGGCATGCTTCCAGTTAATTCCTTTGTTTGCTAAAGACCCAGTGGGCGGTCTGGAAGATAAAGAAGAAGTGCAAAACATAGAACACACACCATTATGAAAGGGGGATCATATATGAAGTTTCTAAGTTTTTTCTCTAGCTTCTCTCTTGAGAGATGTTAGTGTTCTTAGGTTTCAAAAACTTTTGATTTCAATTCTAAGTTGTTTTTTAAGCTACCAAGTGTTGTAACTTGTTATTAACACACATATATGAGTCTAGAAATCATCTTACTGGGTTTTTTTAACTAAAATTATTTCATATTTTGCTCTGTTTTTTATATTAATCAAAGTATTGTGCTTAAGCTTATATCTCTTATTATTTAATTTTCTTGAGGTTTGATTGACAGATTTGAGTTTTACTGGAGTTGAGATTACTTTCTAAGACCTGTAAATAATTTAAGAGCTTCTTTTGGGTGATTTCTGAACTTGAAACTCCTTATTTACCTCTTATAATTGTGATTACTCAAAGGATATTGCTTAAGATGATTGATTTATTTACTTTGATGATCATGTGTGGCTAATCTAATTTCTAGCTAATGCTTGATGTGTAAATGAATTAAATGAGTTTTTTTGCATGATTAAGGGACTAAGTTTTGTTTATTAAAGGGCTAAATCATCTGATTTTAAGTTGGCCACTTAAGCAAAGATTAAAAGATAATCTAAGACTTGAGAAATAAACTTAGGTTATTAGAAAAATCATTAAGCAACATAAATTAATCATTGTATGATCAAACCTTGATTATTTGTGAGAGTTTAAGTTTCGAGATTAAAGTTCCAGAAGTTAACTTTTTGATCTTAAAGCCTATGAACTTAATTTGATGTATAACTAAACTTCAAATTAGGATTACTAGAGAAAAGGTATAGTCTTAACCATAGTTTTGCCTTGAATTTGTGAAGATACTCTAAATCAGCCCCTAAAAATGTTAATTGCTCAATTAATTCATTGAAAACCTAATCCTTAGCCAATTTCCACAATTTAGTAATTTTGGGTAATTTTTTAAAACAATTTAGAAGTCATTTTGCATTATTTGAAGTAAGTTAAGGTATATTAGCATTTTTCGACATTTTAATCCATCTTTTGGAATTTTCTAGATTATTGTAAACTAATTTACTTAATAATTATAGAATATCCATGTTGAACTGACCCCTGGAGTCTTAAAAACACCCTATTATCTTAATTGCTTGATAGGTGCCCTTGTGTATGCATTGGTTAAATTTAAAGTAAAAATTGTTCAAAATTTTAAGCCACCTAACCAACTACAACAAGTTTTTGACATCGTTGCTGAGAATAGAACTACAATATTAGGAAATTTTGATGTCATCTACTCTTGGACTTTTTTATATTGATTTCTTAATTTTCCTGAATTTTTATGCATTTATTTTGTTAATTTTAATTTTAAGTGTCATTATTGCTTTTTGTTATCTTCCTTGTTTTATTTGCTTATTTAAATAGTATTTGATTTTATTTAAGTTATTTTCTTTAATTTCTTTAAATTTTGAATTCATACTTAGGGTTAAAATCCTGAGCATTATACTTCAATTTGGAGTTTGAGCATACATTGCATAGGAAAAAGAAAGAATCACAACCTACCATACCTGATTGTTTAAAAGTAAGAACATCTAGTGACATGGAATCTGATCCTGTGGAAATAAACCTCCTGGAGCATGAAGTTGTTAGACCTCAACAAGAACCTAGAGAACCAACTATGATAGAGCTAGTAATGAAAAATCAAGGTAGACTTGTGGTTATCATTATCTGACTTAAAGTCAATGCAAAAATTTTTGAAATCTTACCTAGTATCATTTCTATGGTTAGGTCTTCACAATTTAGTGGTTTGACTTTAAAAGGTCCTAATAAGCATTTTCAAACTTTCCTTGATACATGTGATCTTTTTAAAAGAAATTGGGTTTTAGAAGATGTAATTAAGCTTATGCCTTTCCCCTTTTTCCCTTAAAGATAAAACCAAAACCTAGTTATCCACACTTTAATTTGTTTTCATTTCTATATGGGATGATTTAATGAAGTTATTTTTAACTAAAATTTTCCTACCTGCCAAGATAACTCAGATGAAAATTGAGATTATCTCATTTATGTAATATAAGAACAAAGTTCTATATTAGGCTTTGGAGAGATTGATAGAGATGCTTGATAAGTGTCTTAGCCATGGGTTTAGTATGTGGTATCAAGTGGATATTTTCTACACTGGTCCTATACCTTCGACTTATAACATCATTAATGCCGTGGTTGGAGGTAATTTTATGAATAAGACTATGACCAAAGCCTGTAATTTGATTGAGGGGATGGCTAAAAATAGTTTTCAGTATAATTTCAATACCATCCAAGGAAAACACATGATGTTTAGGCAATCAATAATACAGTAGCTCTTGCAGCTCAATTAGAAGTACTGAACAAAAAGCTATATAGTTTGGTGAATGGAGCTCTGAGTAATACTCATAGAATTAAGTGTGAAAGTTGTGGTAGTACCTCCAATTTATCATTATAGTGTCAAGAAGGAAGTTCATTTACCCAAAAACTAGCATAACTTTAATATGATGGCAATTTCAATAGGCAAAAAGGAAATCCTTTTTCAAAAACTTATGATCCTAGTTGGAGGAATCATCCAAACTTTTGATGTAGTAATAATTAGAACTACCAGAAACCACAACAACCACCTCAAGCTAACCTTAAAAAAGGACCTCTATCTGGCTTTAGAGCTAATTAACCTCCAAAAGAATCACCTCATTTTAAAGAGAAAACGCTTAAATATATTTAATCTAACAAATCAAGAATGCAAAATCACGATGCACTTATAAAGAATCTAGAGACTCAGGTTGGGTAAATTTCACAACTCTTATAGGAGAAGCTATCCGGTAAGTTACCTAGCACTACCAAAGCTAATCCTTGAGAGCATGCTAAGGCTATTATCCTAAGGAGTGGAGGAGAGGTTGAAAGTAAAAGAGTGAAGCTTGGAATGAAAGGAAAGTAAGTATTGGAGGAGGACGAAAAGAAAGAGAAAGAAAGAGAACATGACAAGAGAGAGAGAGCCAAAGAGAAAGAGAAAGAAAGAGAACATGACAGAAGAGAGATAGCAAAAAGAGAAGATGACAAAAGAGAGAAAGAGCTGAAGAGAAGAAAAAAGAGAGAGAAGAAGTTAAGGGTGAAAGCTCTGACAGGACACCTAGCTTATTTATTGATCTAAATGTCCAACCTTACAAACTTAAGATTCCTTACCCTCAAAGATTAAAAAATACAAACCTCGACATGCAATTTGGAAAATTTTTAGAGATGGTTAAAAATTTTCATATCAATGTCCCATTTGCCGAGGCCATTACTCAAATATCCTTGCATGCAGAATTTTTGAAGGAAATCCTACCTAAGAAGAGAAGAGTGGAGACGTATGAGACTGTCAAGCTTAATGAAGAGTGTTCTGCTATCATTTTGAGAACCTTGGTAATTTTACCATTCCTTGTATAATTGGTAGCTTACAGATAGATATGGATCTGATAGACCTTGGAGCGAGCATTAATTTAATGCTCTTGTCTATCTTTAAGATGTTAGGATTAAAGGAGCCAAAATTAACTACAGTCTTGTTACAATTGACTGATAAATCAATGACCTATCTAAGAGGTATCATTGAGGATGTACTTTTAATGGTTGATAAATTCATTTTTCCTATTGATTTCCTTGTTTTAGATATGGAAGAAAATAGCTCAGTGCCAATCATTTAAGGAAGGTCATTCATGGCTATTGCTAGGACACTGATTGATGTGCATGGAGGGAAGCTCATCCTTAGACTTTAGAATGAGGAGATTGAGATTTATGTATTCAAGGCAATGAGATATCCCTCCACCTTGGATTCATGCAACTTCATCGATGTGAATTTCATTTAAGATGATCCATTCCAATATCTTTGTTTAGATCCTTTGAAAAAGGCATTAATCAATTTATGTTATTTGTAAATAGAGGAAGAGGAAGTCAAAGAAGTTTTGACATAATTAGAAACTAAGAAGAAAACCTCTAGTTGGATTCAATCTAAGAGGTGGGAGCCTTAGAGAGACCAATCAAGTCCCTTCCAAAGCCATCCATTGAAAAGCCACTGATTCTTGATCTTATGCCTCTTACTTTGCATTTAAAGTATGCAATTTTGCGACCTCCATCCTAATTACATGTGATTATTTCATCGTCATTATTGATATGATGGAAGAGAGATTGTTAAAAGTGCTTCAAGAGAATTAATGTGTAATTGGATAGACTTTAGCTGACATTAAAGGTTTAAGTTATATTTGCACTCATCTGATATTAATAGAAGAAGGAAGCAAACCTTTAGTCCAACCTCATTACAAACTAAATCCAAATACAAAGCAAGTGGTAAAGAATGTAGTAAAGCTCCTGGATACTAGTATCATCTTTCTTATTCTAATTCTATATGGGTCAGTCCAGTTCAAGTAGTACCTAAGAAAGGATATGATGAAGAATGAGTAAGAAGAATTGATTGCTACTAGGAAAGTCATGGGATGACATATATGTATTAATTATTGCACGTTAAATGACTCCATTCGTAAGGATCGCCCTTCATTGATCAAGTTATTGAATGATTAGCTGGGCATAGTTTTCAATATGCCTTAGATAGGTACAGTGGATATTTGCAAATTCTTGTTGCTCTTAAGGATCCAGAAAAGATGACAATTACATATTCTTATGCCACTTTTTATATATAGACGTATGCCTTTTGGCTTGTGTAATGTGGCTACTTTTTTCTAGTGTTGCATGATGGTTATCTTTACTGGCATGATAGAGACTTGCATCAAAGTTTTTATAGATGATTTCTTTATTTTTTTCATATCATTTAATGAATGTTTAAAAAATTTGTAGAAGGTATTAATAAGATGTGAGGAGACCAACTTGGTATTAAATTGGGAAAACGTAATTTCATAGTGTAAGAGTGTATTGTATTGGGTCATAAGATTTTGAGTAAGGGAACAGAGGTAGATCTAGCAAAAGTTAAAGTAACTACTCAACTTCCACGACCTAATTTAGTTAGAGAAATTTAGAGTTTTCTAAGATATGTTGGATTCTACAGGCAATTTATCAAGGATTTTTATAAAATATCCATGTCCTTCACTGAGTTGTTATCAAGGACACTATATTTAATTTTGATTAATTGTATGTGTTCTTTTTAGTTGTTAAAGGAGAAGCTTACTAGTGCACTTATTTTGGTTTTACCCCATTAGTCTCTTCTAGTTGAGTTAATGTGCAATGTAAGTGACTTTATAGTTGGTGCTACTCTTGGGAAAATTTATAGTAAAATCTTTCATCCGATTTATTATACAATTCGTACTTTGAATGATACCTAGAGAAATTACACCACTACTAAAAAGGAAATGCTAGTAGTGGTGTTTTCTTTCGACAAGTTTTGGTCCAATTTGCTGCTTTTTAATGTCATATTTTGTATGGACTATGTAGCTCTAAAGTACTTAATGAATAAACTAGATGTTAAGCCACAATTGATTTGATGGTTCTCTTTTTACAAGAATTTGACATTGAAATTAGAGATAAAAAAGGAAAAGAAAATTTCGTATTTGGTCATTTATCTTATTTGGATGAAGTAGTGATGGAGTAAGGAGAAAACCAAGACATTCAGGAGGTCTTTCCTGAAAAGCATTTACTATCCATGCTTATCTTACCTTGGTACATGAATATTATGCATGATTTGGTTAACAATGTTCTACCTCCTGATTTTTCATGCTAATAAAAGAAGTTCTTTTCGAAGATAAAGAGTATCTTTGGTATGACCCTTTTTTACAAGATATGTGATGATGTAATCATTAAGAGATTTGTATCTGAAGAGGAAGTGC
>JAOXYD010038370.1:0-13824 GCA_028565735.1 Pinacopodium congolense | reverse complement strand
GATGGATACCTGTCCATGGAACAGGCACCGCGGCATCTTGAATCTCAAAGATGCTCTGTGCTGATAACTAGGTACTAGAGTAGAACTAGGGTATCCTGAGTCCCAGGGATACCCTGTGTTGATGGTTAGGTACCAGAATATTGGAGTAGTATAGAGGAGATTGAGTAAGCGATACCCTGTGTCGATATATTCTACTTTTTTTATCCATAAGATGATTGAGATGATGCATTAGGCTGATAGACCATTGAATATAGTCGTACTAGGTTAAATGGGGCCAAATAATAATGAGAATAAATTGTCCCTTAATTCAATAAAAAGATAAGAAATAGTTTACATAAAATTATTACATATTTTATGTACATAATCTATTTGGTTTTTTGATAATTGTGTGATTATATGATAAATGTTACATGTTAATATCATTATATTTATTCATTAAAAATATATTATGTTAAAATTGCATGATGTTGATATGTTAACATATACCATTGTTCCTTGATATGTGTTGTGTAAAAAGAGTACATTCTAATTTCTATTACTGAATTGATAAATCACTTCTTGTCACTATACTTTTTAGGAAAGAGATTGCAAGAGGGCAGTAAAGTCACGAAAATGTTTTTAGTTTGTTGTCTTTGAATTAAGGTTTTAGTTTCAACTGATTATGATTTTAGGGTTATTGAAATTGGAAATTTTGATATTGGGATTTCTATGTAGGTATCAAATAACATAGGTAGATCTAAAAATGATAATTTGGGGAGAGGGTCCACATTTCTAAGGGTTCATTAGGTATATTTGTTTACTAATGCAACTACTAGCCTATAACTGAATAAGGAAGAGTTAGATAATGTTATTTTATGTTTCAAACATAATTGATCGAAGTAGTATAGGTCATAACTAAATGGCTTCACAGGTATTGATGTGTGCATGTTAAGGGAAAGAAATGAAGAGGATAGTAGATTCGTATGTTATCATAACTATTATTATCTTGGTGAAATTTGTAATAGTTTTGCTAGTGGTATTTATCATAAATTTTGGAGAATTGATTGCTTATGATATGTAGATTATAGAGCATATAATATTAAAGAAGATAAACTAGTGTATTCTAAAATGGAAGAAAAAGTTTGAAATCCTAAATTGGTTTCTTATAATGCAATAATTATAAATTATTGTAAAGTTTGGTAATATTCAAGGAAATATTATTTTGAGGTTTTACATGGTAGGAAAGGGTTTGATTTTAGATATGCATACTTTTTCTAGATTGATTGATGGACTTCACGACTATGAAAGATTGGAAGAGGTAAAATTATTTATGGATAATATTTTTTATTAATTTGAAACTTGATAAAGTTACATGCACTGTTTTGATAAATAGGTTATGAAATAGAATTGTATAGGAGAGATTTTTAAGTTAGAAAGTAATGTGGTTAATGTCTATTTCAATGTTAGGAACTTTAAAAGAAATAGAATTTAAGCTTAATTTTAATCCTTGTAAAATGTTGTTTGATTATTTATGTGAAACAAGAAAAATGAACGTAATAGAAAAACTTTTGGAAATTGTAAGAGAGTGGAAATGATTTTGATGATTTCTTATGTGAATGAGATAGGTTGATCAAGGCATTGGTGTTTATTGTTTTAGATTGAGATCTATGTTTTACTTATCGATAGTAGATGAGTTTATAGTTAGCTTTAGTTAAAAAATTAAATTAAGTCTAAATTTTTACTCATAAATAGTTCGAAATCTAATTGTGCTATTCAGATATTAAAAGAGATAATAGAAGCTTATGTGTTCACTTTGAAGGAAATTAGAATTGATATGTGTTTGATGAAATTTGATTATAAAATAGTTTTGGTATTATTTTATGAGACAGTGTGTGCTAAGCGGTGTAATGATTTTATATATTAGGATATTAAGGATGCTAAATATTAGATGGATTAGGGTTGGTCTTAAAAAATCAACAAAGATGAGAGAGACGAGGAATAAGTGGTTAAAAGTCACTAGGATACATAAAAAAAGCTAAATGGATCAATAGTGATGAATGGAGTATGGTATTGACGATAAGGTGGTTTTACGAATGTCACATTGGAGAAATATGGTTTCATTTAAGGGGAAAAAAAAGAAAAATAAGAGAATAAATTAATATTGGAATACGTTGGATCATATGAAATTGTGTATTATATTTGGTCATAAGAGATATATTGGATTCCATATTATTGTATAACACTTGGATCATTAGCTTATCTATTAGCGTTACTTCTAGATTCATGACAAATCTATAGCATCTTTCATGTGTTAATATTGAGATGGTATTAGTCTAATACGAGTCATATTTTACTTGCACTTGAAATTAAGGAAGTTAGAGATTTGCCACATAGAAAGGAGCTAGTGGACATCTTAAAGATTTAGATTAGATAGATGAGAAAACTATAGAGACTTATAGTATGAGCAATGTGAATTCATCGTCGTTACTTGAGGAAAAACATTGAGAAGTAAGTAATTGATATCTACACTTTTTTGGACATTTCAGTACATAGTTAATTTCGAGGATGAAATTCTTTTTAAGGGGAAAGAATTGTAAAGCCCATAGTTATAAGAGGCTAGTTTTGGCCCAAACATTCTAATAAAACCCGGCTTGGCCCATATTAAGAATATATTTGTGACTAGAATTACAACTTCTTCTAGATTCTTCTTCTTTTTCTGCAAATTGAAGTTGAGAAGGGTGAGTAGAATCTATTATTTTCTGTTGTATGTGATTATTTCTTTCTCCATATTTGCTGCATATGTAAAGCTTCTTTATATTCTTCTCATTCTTCTTGTCTTGTAGTAAATTATAAAGGGAATATAAAAGGAAACTGAAATATATTGGGAATTAGTGGATTAAAGAGAATAATTTTTTTTGTTTTAACATCAAAATTTTCTAAGTATTAGAATATTTTGTGAGGTAAAATTTCTATTCTTCCTAACTAATTTTCATTCATTTTCTTGGTGAGTTTGAATTCAATCTTAGCTAATTATTAGTTTAAAACCTATTTCAACTAATTGATTTGTGAAATTTTTTATGAAATTAAGTGAACAAAAGCAAGAAATTTCTAAGAAAGAGAAGAGAAGAGAGAATTGAGAGTACAAAAGGAAAAGAAGGGAAAGAAAAGAAGGAAAAAAAAGAGAAAAAAGAAATGAATGATGAAGGAAATGAAAAAAGTTGTAGTAAGTGAGAGAAAAATAAGAAAAGAAGAGAGAGGAGAGGGAGAAGAGAGAAACATGTTTAGAGAGAGGGGCGATAGGTTGAACATAAGGTTAGTCTTGTAATTTTAGAAAATGATTAAGGACAGTTTTGGAAATTTTGAGAATAATAAGGTAAATTTGTAATTATAAGTAAAAGTAAGGGAAAATAGGAAAAATGAGTGTTTAAGGGCATTATGAGAATTTTTTGAGAAAAATAAGGATGTTATTGGAATTTTTATAATTAGTTAAGGGTACTTTAAGGAAGAAAAGAGAAAAAAAAAAGATGAGTAGAGAGGGATATTTATGACTTGTTAAGAATAAATTAGGGGCCAAATTGAAAAAAAAGGAAGGAAAAGTTAGACATTTTAATATTTTAAGGATATTAAGGGTGAAATGAGAATTTTGGTAAAGGTTAAGGAAATTTTAGTAATTATAAGGTAAATGAAGTAAAGATATATTTAATATTTAGGATTTTTATATAAAGGGCATATTTTAGTTTATTAAGTATGAATTAGGTGAATATTTTCCATGAATTAGGTGAATATTTTCCCAAATTGAGTCTAATAAAATCTTATAAATAATTAGGTCTTGAGAACGAGTTAAAGAGTAGTTCGAACTTGATTTTAGGATTCGAATGATTGCGATGTTCAGGTAAGTGGTTAATTAGAATGTACTCTTATTATATGATTTTGTGTGTCATATAACTAATATAAATTGTATTCTTTAATGTTCAAATAACGTGTATTGTTATAGTGTGATTTTTATATGTACTTTTAAATGTAAAATTCATGATTTATTAACTATTGGAGATTATATATTCAGTTGTGAGGTGATAAATTATTTGTGTTGATTGAAGTGTATAATTTCATGTGATTTGTGAAGTGTGTGCTTTATGATCTTAGAATATTGTATATGTAGTTGATTAGTATAAAAGTATATTGTGGATCAAGAAAATAATAAATTATAATATGTGAAAAATATGACATATGGTGAAAAGTATGATTTTATAAATAGGTAATAACTATGGGTTACTCATGTGAGTTACATAAAATTTATTCAATATGTATTTTCAAATTCTAAATGTACTTGTTTATGAAAAATCGATAGATATGTAATGTGATGTAAATATTGAATGTGTTTGTTTATATGAATAAATGACGTATGAATATATTACAAATCTTATGAGGATGTATTTATATGTTGGATATGGGATGTGATGATATAGTATATTATGTAAAGGTATGTTATTATGAGTATGACATATTTGGTTATCAATTGTAAGCATTGTATAAAAATTAGAATTGCGAAAATGTATATAGATGTTGTGATGTGGCATCATATAGTTTAATTGAATGAAAACAAGACACATTGAATGAATAAATAGAGTTAATGGAATAGTAGCTTACCTAGGACAAGATGTATTCAATGATCATATGTGATGATAATTATGATGTGATTGAGATGGAGTTACGTATCCATCTGTAAAGTAGGGACTGGGGCATCCTGAGTCCTAGGAATGCCCTGTGCCAATAGATAAGTACCAGAGTGGTACCGAAATATCCAGAGTCTCAGGAATATCCTGAACTAATAGTTAGGACTGAAGTGATATCGAGGAACTAAAAGAGATTGAGTGAGGGTCATCCTATACTGATATATTCTATTTTTCTTATCCACACAATGATTGAGATGATGAGATGATGCATTAGGTCGATAGACCATTGCATATAGTCTTATTAGTTTAAGCAAGGCTAAATAAGAATAAGAATAAATTTCCTTTTAATTCAATAAAAAGATAAGAAATATTTTGTATAAAATTATTGAATATTTTATGTACATAATCTGTTTAGTTTTATGATAATTGTGTAGTTATATGATAAAAGTTACATGTTAATAGAATTATATTTGTTCAATAAAAATATATTATGTTAAGAGTTGCATGATATTGATATATTAAAATATTCCATTCTTTAATATGTGTTGTGTGAAAGGAGTACATTCTAATTGTCCTTACTAAATTGGTAGCTCACTTTTTGCCATTATATTTTTCAAGAGATAAAGATTGCAAGTGAGCCAACCAGGTCACGAAGATGTTTTTTTTAATTTTATTGTCTTTGAAATAAGGTTTTGGTTTCAATTGATTGTGATTTTAGGGTTATTGAACTTAGAAAATTTGATATTGGAATTTCTATGTAGGTATCAAATAATCCAAGTGGATCTGGGAATGATAATTTAAGGGCATTACAATTATAGTCCTATTAACTCTCATAATGGAATGAAAAGACCCGATACTGGTAGTAGCTTGACTAGCAGAAGGCTATCTCTATATCTTAAGAAAAGAAATTACGCCGCCTAGATTCATGTTCCCCATAACCTAATTAACCTCAATTTAAATGATAAATAGCCAAAATTTGTGGAGGGGGTGCAGCATAACATGACAAAGAGACAAAGATAGAAATTTAAGTGATTTGTAGGCCGAGAAATGCCAGACATGCGTAGAGATAAAGGAGATTGGTTTTGAGACTAAAATGCCAAATGGAAAGGAAGGCGAAGCTCATTTGTAAGCGGAGAGAGCTCCCTGTCATGTTTCATGAACACTTTATATGGAATTTGAAATTGAATGCTTTTGCTGCCTTTTTAGACTTTTGTTTATAGAAGAGACTTTAATTAAGTTCCTTTCAAAGGCAACCGAAACTACTATAGAGTGGGTCTAAATGCCCGAAATGAAGGTATTTTCTCGTGTTTTATTCTTTTTGGTCAAAATAAAATTTAACATTATTTAGTTCACATTTTTTATTTCATTTCTTATTTTTGTTTTTATGTATTTTCATTCATTTTTATATGTTTTTCCAGTTTTTATGCTATCTTTTGATTTTTTTGTGTGTTTTATTTATGTATTATTTTTTCAATTTATATGTTATTTTTTCAATTTTTGTATTTAGAAAAACAGAAATAGAAAATTAAAACTAAAATCATAACTAAACAAACCCTAAGTATGGAAGGATAATTGGACTTATTAGGCATATACTGCTATTAATTTCATTAATAATGGACTTTTGAATTACTTTTTAGCTTTCCTAACCTTTTTTTTATGTTGGCTGCTCATTGTAATTTTTGCTTTTTACTATTTATAGCTTGATCTAGATTATCATTTCTATTCAACTGAAAGCCATTACTGAAAATTCACAGTGCCTCTTATGTTTTCAAAAAGCTATCTTAAGGATGTCTTCCTTTGTCATTCAAATTTAATGGTACCCTGTTCTCATGTCCAATTTTAAAAATATAGTTGCATTCCCTAACTCATCCAACAACTCTCTAATTAAAGGTATAGGGAACTTATTCTTAATTATGGCCTTGTTTAGAGCTTCATAATCAACACATAATCTCCAAGAGTTGTCTTTCTTCTTTATTGAAATCACCAAGTAAGAAAAAAGATTAACACTCTCTTGGATGATGCCTTATTTGATGTATGGTTTACCTTTTATAAACCATCTTCATAAGATTTGTTTAGGTTATATGTATAGTAAGTAGTTCATGAATAGATTTTCAAAGGAGTCTCTCTCTCTCCCTCTCTCTCTCTCTCACACTCACACACACCTCACAACCACTTAAAGTGTTACGTGCTGATAAATGTGGTCCTCTTAAGGACAGACACCAGGAGATGCTTGCAATACAGGGACTGGTGTAGGCAGAGAGAAACTTGAGATGGTAGTGCTATAACAATGCTTGAAATTGGGCATTTACCAAATACAAATAAGTGACTATTTGGAAATAATCAAAATATAATTCATTCATAAATGAATTATCTTCTTTGGATAGTTATTATTTAAACTATGTAATTAAATTAAATTTCTCATAATCATGTTTGGAATAAATATATAATTGAAAATTCATTTACATTTACTTCTTAATATACTCTTTAATATAATAGTTTTATAAAATTAAATAATGACAACAATACATTATAACTTTTTTAAATATTTATATCAATAAAAATTTAAAAATTAGAAAATATTTTTATAAAAATAAAATTAGCTTGTAAAAAAGACACTGTCTATACTAAATATGTGCAAAATTAAAATAATTTCACTAAAACACTTCTTATACTCCAAATTGACAAATAACATACATAGATGTTGATAATGTACACAAATAATTTAAGAAAAGCTTACTATACACCAAATTGATATATAATGTACATAGATGTTAATTTATATACCAAAGTTTAATCGAAGAGACAAGCACCTAATGGTCCAGTCAATTTAGGTTTCACAACTTGCTTCTATCTTTTGATAACCAAAAGTTCAAAGGGAAGAGCATAATTAGTCAATGTCAATCTCCTTATACAAACAAGCATTTGCTCAAGAATTTCAAAGGTCATAGATCATGATATATATATATATATATATATATGCACACATATATTATAGATGACAATATAATTTGTTATTTATATATTAACATAATATAATATAATATAACATAACATAATACAATATAATAATAGTTTATTAAAAAGCACACAAAAAAATTTAATAAGGGTAATTTTGAAAGATAAAAATATACTTCTAAAATTTGTGGAATTTATTTGGAAATGTTAAATATTTTAATGGAATTTAAACTACTTGTGTTAGATGTAAATAACATAATTGAAATGAATAGTTCAATTGTTCCAAACAAATCCTAAATCATGGGGTGTTTAGTTAATTAGTTTCTTTTTTTAATATAAAATTAATAAAAATTTCATTAAAATATTTATAAAAATATATAAATTAATGATAAAATATAAAAATTAATAAAAATAATTTACATCAATTTTTATTTAAAAATACAAACAAAAAACTAAAATTAGAAATTGAATTAAATGGACTACAATTAATTTTATTTTGCAGGGTTTATATATTTCTTACATATATATAGATTTTAAAAAATTTGGTATAGGGAATTTTAATTGTGTTAAGATTTAAGAACATGCTAGAGGGTTCCTCCTTACTGGAGGATGCCACTTCCTTGGATGACTCTGTTGAGAAGCTTGATGCCTTATTGTGCCCTGAAGGTCTTCCTTTTACTAGTGTTGTTGCTGATCCTCAATCTAGTGGGACTCCTTCTCCTAGTGGAGTTGTTAGCCTTAGTCAGCTGAGTGACCGTGATGTCAAGCCTACTGCCAAGAGGATTTGGAGTCAAGTTCTAGAGGACTGTCGACCTCTTGCTAAGGTACAATTCTGTCTTTCAAAGTTCATCGATAGTAAGCTCACTATTTCTCCACCCCTGACATTTTGAAAGAAGGAGCTGAGAAATGGTTCTAAGCTCTCATTGACTTCTTCTAAAATAAACAACCTTCCTTCCTAATAAGGAATAAGTAGGCTCTTTCTTATTAGAAGGCCCTTAGCTTACTGAAAGTCCCTGTTAATGAAGATAATCTTTTTTTGTTCAAATTTTTCTCTGAATCTCAAGTACAAAAGGTGATTGAAATGGGACTTTAGCACTTAAAAATTACCTGATTTTCTTACAATAATGAAAGGCCAGGCATTAAACTCAAAGATCTACAGAGGAAACAAGTCCTTTTATAAATCAATATCCATAATATCTCCTTGGAATACTGGACAATAGAGGGGCTCTATCACTTAGCTAGCTTTATTGGTAAGCCTTTTTGTCTTGTTTAAAACATGACAACCTTAAAGAGAATTAGCTATGGTTGACTCTATGTATTGGTTAGGATATAGATAAAATTACCTAATACGATCCTCATTATGAGGTTGGATGGGTTTAATAATTTATTTAAAGATGTTGTTTCGATGTACTACCTCTAGAATTTTGAGGTGCCAAGTCCTACATAAATTTGGAAGGCCATTGGGCGAGTTTCGATACAGATCAGTTTGTTGAGTTGATGCAAATTACTTAGGGCAATGCGATTGTGTCTGGTAGTATTGCTATTGCTATGCATACTATTAGAAGCCTAATGTTGAGACAGTTGGTAACATATAGGGAGATGCTTCTTCCGCAGCTACCTTGGAGGCAATTGTACAGGAGCCTTCTCAGATGGCTTAGAGACAAACTAATGATACTCAACTTGACGTTAACTACAATGGTACAGATGACATTTATGAAGAATTCTCACCATGTTATTGGCTTTTCTTATGGTAGTACTTTTTCTACTCCTACAGATCTAACAAATGCTAGTGATTTGAGACTGGACAAGAATGTAGCTTACTTATATGGCCTCGAGGCCTAACTTGGTATAACATTAATATCCCTCATAAGGAGTGGTTAAGATGATTCTTTTTCTGTGATCCAGAAGCAACTTGAGGAGTTTAACTAATCTCAGACAAGACAGGATGTAATTGGCTCTTAAAAAGACCAAAATTATCCTGACGAGGTGGAGTCCAAAAAAAAGACAAGATGGAAAGCATTGAGGAAGAAAAAACCCTCTTCCCCCTATAATCATGTTTATTTTAGCTTAGAATGCTAGAAGGCTTAATAGCCCTCATAAACAATAAGGCTTAAGAGACTTTTTGCATTTAGTGCTTGTATAATGGGATTATTGGAGACTAAGTAATCTGAGAATAAATATAGGAAACTTTATTTTTTAAGGGTTAATTGGCACATAATTACTAACCATCAACACCATGATTATAGGAGAATTATAGTGGTGTATGATCCTAAGATAGTGTAAATCAGTCATCACCTTTGTTCTGACTCATTAGTTTGCTTATTGTTTCACAAAAAGCTAGACTTAATCTCTTTCAGTTGACATTTGTGTATGCTGTAAACTATGCCTTTCAAAGAACTTCCCTTTGGTCCCTACTACAGCATATTGATGGCAATCTAATAGCCGTTGGCTCCTTTTGAGTGATTTCAATTACATTCTCCATCTATTAGAAATGGAAAGGCGATCTTTGTTCTAATGTAACACAGATTAACTTAGAACTTGTGTCCAACTGTTAGGGCTAAATGACTTGTGAATGGAGGGCAATCTGGTCACTTGGAGTAACAAGCAACATGGCTGCCTCTTCCTATGCACGAAACTAGATAAATCCTTTATCAATGCTCAATAGTTGTTGAGATTTCCTCATAATTGGTCTGATTTCCTTAACCAATTGCTTTCTGATCATGCCCTCATTATTATTAGGGATCTTTGGTAGTAGCAGAGGTAATACCACCCTTTCTACTTCAAAAATTATCTACTAAATATTAAGGGCTTCAATAAGGCATTATAGAGGGAACTCAAGTGTTTTGTAGAGGGACACAAACATTTTATATATGTGCAAAAATTAACTACTATTAAGCATTGGTTGAAATAATTAAATTAGGGTCACTTTGGGGATATTAATTTGGCTATTCAAGCAGCCCAAAACAACCTCTCTCATATTCAAGAGGAACTACAAAGCACCTTCATGATGATAGGCTTATTAATGCTGAGCGTACAACTTTAGCCTTGTATAAAAAAGCACTAGATAATCATCATGCCCTCGTGAAGCAGTGGCCAAGTGTCCAATGGCTCCATGATGGTGATTGATCCATTACTTTATTCTTCCATTCGATGCTCTCTAGATAAAAATCCAATCGCTTGACTTCCCTATTGCTATATGATAGTGCTTCAATTACCAATCAAACTACCTTGTTTATGGAAGTGGAGAACTATTACTATGTAATATTTAGAACTTCCAACAGTAGCTTATCATTTACCACATTACTCCAATCTATCATTTTGAGATGTTTAAGTGTAGAGGATTGTTTTAATCTAACCAGGCTAGTGATTGAGCAGGAAGTGGATTAAGTGGTAATGGCTCTACACCTCAATAAGGCCTCGAGAACTAACAAATTTAATGTATTGTTTTTTTAGAAGACTTGAAAAATGGTCAAAATCATGGTTATGGAGGTTATGATTGAATTCTTTAACTCTAAGAGAGGTTAATCGTACCTAAGACTATCAACTTGTTTCTTGTTGTACTACTATGGCTTTTAGAAGTATCTCTGATCTAGTAATCAACTTAGAGAAAAGTTGTCTTTGTGTCTGTGTAATTGTTAACTTAAATCCAAGGTGGCTTGAAACAATCACAGGCCTGAAAGTTATAGCCCTCCTTTTGAAGTGCTTGGGGTATCATAATTATAGCCAAGAGATTAACAAGACGTGATTTCCTGCTTCTTCTTGAAAAGGTTCATAAGCAACTAATTGTAAGAGACACTTATCAGTGGCTGTTAAAGTTTAACTAATTTGGTCTATCATTAGTATCCTTCACGTTTTCTAGGCTACTCATGTCATTAAGAGCATTTATAAGGCTTTGAAGCAGTTCTTCTGGTCTGGGAATATTACTCAACAGTCAATAGCTAAAGTGAAATGGAATGAAGTGTATATGCCTAAGATTGAAGGTGGCTTGGGCATTCCCTCTATTACACTCACTAATAAGGTCCTTCTGGCTAAAAGGATTTAGCAACTTCTTACCCATAAAGAGGCATTATGGATTAAACAAGTCCACACAAAATACCTATTCACTAATTCCTTTTGGAAAATTTGACAAAAATATGACATTCCCTGGTCAATGGCCAATCTACTAAAAATGAGAGAGGAAGTAAGAATGGTTTTCATCTGTAGGATAGGCAGTGGCCACAACACCTATTTTTTGCATGATATTTAGACTGACTCGAAGCCTCTTTATTTGCGTGAGGATTTCAACTCATTTCGATCAATCGTTCAACCCATAACAACAGTATTTAAAGTGTTGAATTCACATAGAGAGGGGATATAGTAGCTACCATTTTTTGCTCTTCAATTACAAATCTTAATCACCATTCTTACCTCTGGTGTGGACGATAGTATTATTTAGACTAAATAGAGGTCAGGCATCTTCACTAATCAGTCATGCTGGGATTATAAGAGAATCCTTGCTCCCCAAATGCCTTGGTCTGACAAGGTCTGGTTTCATCAAGCCATTCCAAGTAGTGATGAAGGGTAAGTTTTCAGGATCAATTGAATAGATTCTTAAATATCCCTACTTCTTGTGTCCTCTATATTGATAAAGTGTAAATTATTCCACACTTATTATTCCACTACAAGTTTTCCAACTTTATTTGGTAATAAATGAAGATGATTTGTGGTTGGCCTGTTCTTACACCCGATCTACTATCGATGGTAAATTTGATCAAGCAGGAGAGAGGACTGGTTAAAGTTAACCGAATTGTCTATAAAATGACTATGAGGAACATCGTTTATGCTATGTGGAGGGAGAGCCATTATAGGATTTTCCAGCACTATAAAACCAATGCTAAGTAGATGTTTCATTCAATTGTTTATACCACAAGAATACAAGGGTTAACTCATAATATTCATATGGAGTGTACTGTAGGAATGCGATTAGGCTGGTGGTGGTAACTGTATTGAGGATCAAATAACCTTTCCATATGTTCTTGATTAACTCTCCTTAATGTCGGACAGAATCTCAAGGGCTACGACTACCCTTTATTCGTACATGCTAACCTAAGGCTATTTTCTAGGCCTCAGCCACTATCTCTTAAAGCTTGGATGCCTAACCCTAGGCTTTTGACCAAAGTATTAAATATCGTTCCGTTCCGGCTGGTACCGGTCGGAACGTACTGCACCAGCCAGAAAAAGGAATGGTAAGCATGCTTCTCGTTTCAAAGGTCAGTACTATTTAATACTAGTCATTCTGGCTAGTACCGACCAACAATTAAGTTTTGGTATTCTACTGGGGATTTAAGTGCAAAATAAAAAAAAATATGGACAAACCATAAGCTCCCCACATCACCCCTTTTTGTCTTTTGCTTCGATTTATGTCTCTCCAAGTCTTCGGTGCCTTCTGGATTCACTGCCTCTCCAATCTCCCTTCGATAGTCGACACCTCTCTCCTACAACAGATTCTCTTCTCTGTGCAAAGCAGTAGATGACCTTAATAGCTTTTTCGGTTCTCCCCAACGTAAAGACTCCTGCTCTCCTAATACGTTGCTATTTTTCTCCACCACTCCCGCTTGATGTTGGTGCCTTCACTTGGCCGGTTGGCCCTCACCCCTCCGCCGTCTCTATTCCCCCACAACAACTCAATCCCCACAAGAGAGAAGCTACCCACATGGCGACGACGTTGGAGCCACAAAAGAGAGTATGGACTCCAAAACTATTTAGAGCCAAACTGAATTCTGGATAGTGTAAATAAAAACGTAGAATTTTCTATAATCTGGACAGTTGGACAGTTCTACTTTTTTATTTTTATTTAATTATGTATTCCAGATATTTCTCTTAACTCATGTTGTGTATTACTTTTTAAATTTTTTAAAAATATATACAATATTATTTTTAATCTTTAATTAATACTAAAAATATGTTAATTACATTAAATATTCTATTAATTTATATTTATATTTAGAATCTTAGTCTTTCTATATTATACTATTAATTGACTTTAGATATTTTATTTATTTTTTATTTTTTTTCCATAAATAGTTTTTATTTTTATATTTTAGTAATAATAATTTTTATTTATATATATATAATAATTTATGGTTATTTTTATTCGAAAGTCAATTTTATTTTTATTTTTAATCTCTAATTAATGTAAATTCAATTAATACATTAAAAATTATGTTAACACATATTT
>JAOXYD010038360.1:0-13824 GCA_028565735.1 Pinacopodium congolense | reverse complement strand
TTTTAATGAATGAGCATAAACATTTTACTTTCTTTCGCTTGGTTGGTACTCTAAAGTATTCCAAATTTGTTTAGTCGTTTCACACATAGACAACCTATTGAATTCACTTATACTTAAAGAACAAAATAGGATATGAACGGTTCTACTATTAACTAAAAGCAATCTTTCATCCTCTACATTCAATTCCTCTTTCACTTTAGGAATTCTTTGGCCAGTCTCAATCTTAATGGCAATATAAGGACCCTTAATCACTATATCCTAAATCTTAACATTTTCGACTTGAAGAAAGAATTTCATCTTAATTTTCCAATACAAATACTAATTTTCATCAAGGAAAGGAGGTCTACCAATATTTTGAGTTTCAAAACTAGACAACCTACCTAATTGTGCAATAATGGATGTTTTCTCACAATTTCTTTAGAAATTAATGCAAGTGTGAGACCTAGGTTTTGATACCAATTGTAAGCCCTATGGCACCCAAGACCCGGGAGGGGGGAATTGAGTATTTAAAAACTTTTTAACTAAATAAAACTAGGAACCTAATTCAATTGAAAACTAAATGAAATCTGTAAACCAAGATTCAACCTAGGATGAAATGAGAATGCAACTACTAAAATCAATGTAAGAAGTTAAGATTCAAGACACACAATCAATAATAAATAAAGGAGTTAAGGTAAGAGAAGGAAATAAGCAAATTAAAGAAGTTCACCTACCCCAAAGATAGGGTATGTCTCCTTTTCTAAATACTTGTTGGATGATTCTATACTAATCAATTAAAACAAGTACAATCATCTTATAAGGTGAAGAGTAATCTTTATAATCTTACTTTCCAAGGATGAAGAGTAACCCCAATAATAATCGTACGTTCTAAAGGTGAATAGTAACCTTTACCAACTCTTTTCAGGGCAAAGAGAATCCTATAAAACTCACAAATATCCAAATTAATCAATTCCCCCAAATTCATATAGCCAAATACACTTTGAAAGGTGTTTCACTCAATGCACAATTAAACTAAGGTATTTATCTTTCAAAAAATGATATGAGTGAGTGATGATAATCTTGAAAGCTTAAACAAACTTAGTTTGATAAAAATTATTCACAAAAAATGTGTATAAATATATGCAAATTGATCAAAGTGAGTTAAGAATAAAATCTAGACAGTTTATGTACGTTATGAATGTTCAACTCAAAACAAAAATATAAATGCTTAAAAATCAATCTAAAAATTCCAGAGCACTTCTAACACCTTATGTCAACTAACCACAATAAATTTATGCACCCAATAACTGATATAAATGATGAAATTTGTGATTAAATAAAGAACATAAAAAACAAGACATTTTTTTTATGTATGAATAAACTAATGCATACAAATGATGAAATAATCAACCAAAAATTTAAAACTAAGATTATTTTGAATCCTAAGAAATTAAACTAACATGAAACAATAATAAGAAATACAAAGAAATAGATTAAGTAAGTTGGAATCAGAATCAAACTTAAACCACTGAAAACAGAAGTTATCTTAATGTATTTGAATATTCAAGCTCAAAGATAACCTAAACAGGCCTAAAAAATTTGAAACAAAGTTTAAAAATAATCTAGAGATCTTAAGCAAACTAAAAACTACTTCCACAATTTTAGAAACTGATTTAATCAACTAAAATTGGGATTCAAGCTAGAACAGTCTCAACATAGACTATTTTGATAGATGTAGGAGTTCTAGCTTTAATATGATGAAAGAGCCTCTCTAAAATGTAAAAGATAGATCAAATAAACTCTTAAACACTCAAGAAAAAGATTGGGAACAATTTTACACTCCCAAAAACACAATATGACAACAAACAGATGATTGAAAATAAGTGCAGTAAAAATGTGGGTAGCTTGAGACTTTTGAGAGATTCAGGAGGTTTGATATGTTGTTAAGAAAAGTCAAAAATCATTTCTAGAGGATATATATAGTGTTTGGATGCTTATAGAGGGTTTAGGAAGGTTTTTAAATCATTAGAATGAAGTTAAAAAGTAAAAGCCCGAAAGTAGAAACCAGTTGTTAGAGACAGAGCCTTGAACGACATCCTCTGGGTTCATTAGCGGCGCCATTAACAGATGAATAGCCCATCGTTGATGATGTTGGAAATAAGGGGCACAATGGCACTCTTGAGCTCGCCCTTTAAGGATAAATAGCCCGCCATTATACATCCAAAAAACATGAAAAATACTCAGAACTAACTCAAAAACCTTTCATATAAGTTTCCAATAGTAATCATATCTTAAGGCTATATGAATGATCAAAACTCATCAACCAACTAAAAAACATGAAATGATCTTTGTAATGAAAGAATAAGCAACTTTACAAATTTAAATCCAATGCATGATCAAAACTAAGCCCTTAGATCAATTGAACATCAAGTAAAACTTACAAACATATTTGAAACAACCTATGTAAGGTCTTGAAACTTCCAAATAATTTGATCTTTTATTATCTTCAAATTTGACCTTCAAAGTCCAAGCTATCCATAATGAATTCCTCTTGAAACATACCTATCTTTGAGATTAACATCATAAACTTAAATCATTAGTAATTAAACATGTTTCGTTATCATCAAAACCAAGATTGGAACCTCCCTTGGTTCAATAATCTCCCCCTTTTTGATGATGACAAAACAATGACATTATGACAATAACAAAACATATTCCAACTAACAAATTCATAATATAAGCATAATGGGATCATAAACTACCAATTCCAACCTAAGCTTCCCCATAGTTTATACAACTAAAGCTCTCCTTTATGCATTTAGGTATTTTAAACTCCCCTTAAGTGTATACATTGACATATAACACATGTAGGAGCAATTAGTCATTAAAGGGACACATATGGGCATATACCTTTATTGATTAACTCTACTTTAATGACAGGTACAAACATCACACAAGCAACAAATATCACATATATTTCTCCTCTTTTTTTGACATCATCAAAAAGATTGAAAAAAATGCATGAAAAGCACAACTCAAAGAGAAAGACTTGCATAAGAGACTTAAAAAAGAAAAGAAAAGCATGCATAAATACAAACAAGGGACTAAAGCATTTACAAACATATAAACACATAGAAATCATAGCGATGCACTATCAATCATGCCTAATTCTCTTCTAATAATGTAAAACCTATCTTCATTCATTAGTTTAGTAAAGATATCAGCCAATTGATGTTATGAATCCACACAATCTAATTCAACATCACCATTATGCACATGATCCTTTATAAAATGGTTTCTTATCTCAATATGCTTAATTCTTGAATTTTGAATTAGATTCTCAGTTAGGCAAATGGCAATTGTGTTATTACACCTAATAGGAATTTTGGTCATTTCCATGCCATAATCTCTAAGTTGTTTCCTAATCCAAAGAACTTGTGCACAACAACTTCTAGCTGCTACATATTCCACTTCGGCGGTAGATAGAGCAACCGAATTTTGCTTTTCGCTAAACCAAGATACTAATGCATGACCAAGAAATTGACAAGTAACGAAAGTACTCTTTTCTACCTAACAAACTATTGGCATAGTCCGCATCCGAATAACCAATTAGTTCAATAAATGCACTTATAGGATACCATAAACTTAAAGATGATGAGCCAACCAAATATCTCAATATTCTTTTTACAGCCAGTAAATGAGACTCTTTTAGATTTGATTGAAATCTAGCACATAAGCATACACTAAACATAATATCGTGTCTACTAGCAGTTAAATACAATAAACCACTAATCATACCTCGATATTGCTTAACATCTACCAACTTACCCTCTTCATCTTTGTCCAATTTGGTAAAGACGTTAATGGGTGTGTCAAGTGGTTTTGTTTAATTAATCTCGAATCGCTTGAGTAGCTCCTTTGTATCCTTTTCTTGATTAATGAAGATTCCACCCTTCATTTGCTTGATTTGAAGTCCAAGAAAGAAATTTAATTCTCCTATCATGCTCATTTCAAATTTCAAATTTCCTATTCATACACTTTCCAAATTCTTGGCATAAAACCTCATTAATAGCACCAAATATGATATCATCCACATAGATTTGAAAAATTAACAAGCCATCATCATTTTTCTTTGTAAATAAAGTAGTATCAAATTTTCCTTTAATAAAACCATTTTGAAGAAGAAAAGAGCTTAATCTATCATATCAAGCTCTAGGAGCTTGTTTCAAACTATACAAAGCTTTAGAAAGTTTGTAAACGTGCTCGGGTGCATTATGAATTTCAAAACCTGGAGGTTGGTCTATATACACCTCTTCTTGAATAACACCATTTAAGAAAGCACTTTTAACATCCATTTGATAAATTTTAAAGCCCATATAAGAAGCAAAAGTAAGAAAAAGCCTAATAGCCTCTAATCTAGCCACGGGTGCAAAGGTTTCTTCATAATCAATTCCTTCTTCTTGGTTATACACTTTTGCTACTAATCTTGCTTTATTTCTCACAATATTCCTATCTTCATCAAGCTTATTTCTGAAGACCCACTTAGTACTAACCTTTGTTATGAACACCACTAATTGCTCGATTAGATCACACTCTTAAATGGATACTAGCATAACTCATAACTTTGATCTTTTTATAGATTCAAAGGTAGCATAGTGAAAACATGCTCACTTAGTCAACAACACTTTTTTTTTTGTCGATTTCAACATAAGATCCAATTTCAAATTTACATGAAAAATCATATAAAATGATCATAAGCACTTAATATCATATAAAAAGAGGTTACTAAACATATGCAAGCACTTAAAAGAAAAGGAGAAATGAAGAAGAAAGGGTAGTAATCATTTAAGAATCCATCATTGTTCATCAAATTAAAAGCATCAGTTGTATTCAAATATCACAATTAACTATCAACTAAAGATCAAGATCATTTTAATCTAAAACATTCAAATCATAACCATTAGACTCATAACAACTCAAGTGTAGAAAAACTTAAACTTGTGACATTATCCCCATTGTATAAAAATAATTGAACGATAAAAAAGCATGGGAACAATAGTACTCTCCTAGATTGAAGAGTCCATATCAACCTTAAGAATAGAGATCATAGTTTCCTTTTTTTGAAGAAGTATGAAGTTCATCTTCTACCTACATCCAAAACACATAAAAATAAATAAAGAATGAAATCCAAACCAACCAAAATATATTTATAAAAGAGAAAAACACACAAAATAAAGGATAAGGTTAGGGTCCCTCCTAAGAAGCGATTAGTTAAGTTCATCCAATGTCAAATAGATGTTTAAACTAAAAAGAAAGCATGCTAAATGTCCTTGAAAAGCCCGTAACAGCTTCTCTTGAAGTGGCTCAAAATCAGAATGATGCCTTATAGCTTTGGAGTGGAATTATATTGTTTCTTTGTCATACTCTATGGTCCAATTTTAATTATAGACATCACCCTTCTAATAAAATAGTCTCCATATTGTTGTAGGCAATGATATTGGAGACTCGTCATTCTACTCCTCACCTTCCCCATTCAATTTTCTTAGTCGTAACTTCTTCATCAAGTTACCACTATAAGACTCTTCATCTTTCCTCTTCTCTTCTTCTTATTTTTCTTTCATCTACAAACTATAAGGAAAAGGAATTAAACTTGGTTAGTGATAATAGGAATTGTATCACTTATCATAAGAGTGTTTCATCCTCCTCCATTTTTCGAGTGCCTATTCCTTTCCTAACTTCTCTTTCTCTTGCTCTTTTGCTTCTACGTTCTCCCATTATTCCCTACTCATTAATGGCATAGTGTACACCTCCTCCCTTAGTTCTCCATCTGATTAGTTGAACAGGCTTATGGAAACTTGTTTTTCTAAGCTCTATATCACATTTACTAATTGGCTTGTTCAATATTCCAAATCCTTCAAATGACTCTTCATTTCCTACTAAAAGTGAAGAGTGCTCATTGCCAAGCTTTGTACGATCTACTCCAAGGATATCCCATCAACTTGTGGTGGTGATGGTCGAGATGGAGGCATAAGTTGGAAATATAATTGGACTTAGTAGAACATTAGTGGAAAATTGAATCCATGTTGTTGCATATCCTACAGTATAGGACATGTACAAATAGGATAGCCTAAAAATGAGAAAACATCACATACCTTGGCTTCATCTTGATCCATTCTTCCTTACGCCACTAAAGATGTGAGCTTTGCCACTTATTGCTCCAACTTAAAAGTAGAAAGAAATTGAAAGTCATCATCGGAATAAAGATAATAAGAAAGATCAGTATTAAAAGTGCATCGATAATGATTTATTACTACTAAAATTTTGTAAAATTTGAAAAAGTTGTGAAACTAAAACAAAAAAAAGAAAAATTGACCAAGATTATCAAAAATTAAAATAACAACAAAAACAACATAAGAAACAACCAAAACATTATGCCAGTTCCTTAGCAACAACACAAAAAATTAGTAGCTGGTCACAAACAACCAAATAATAAACCTAACTGAACCTTACTATTTAGTAGGATGAGTTAGGGATGAATCTACAAGGAGCTAGGAAGTGTTAAAGCTATTTCTACTATTGCGCTAAAAGAAAATAAAAAGAAATAAAACCCTTGAATAAAAAAGGAAACTAATGAAAACAAAACAAATAAGCATAATCACAAAATAAAAAGAAATAGATAAGAAAACGAGAACACTGGGTAGAATATATATCCTCAAGACTTATAATTGATCATTGAAAATATATATATTGTGCTTTAACTAAGATGCTAACCTATGGATCTAATCAAACTCTTGAATCCTAGGTTCCCCTGTTTCACTTTTAAACAAATTCTATACGATAGAAACTTTTTCCCTAATCACACAATAACCTAAAATAAGCTCTTTAAATTTAATTGCATGATATCATTAGGCACTTAGGATTGACTAGCCTAAGTTACAATCACATAAACTTAGATTATATAATTTAGAGAATTGAAATCTTAGGCTAAGTTGATTAAGTTTACCTACAAAGTCACTTAACCTATTACTACCTATGGTATTTGCTAATGACTATTACGCATCACAACTCTGTACCTAGCAATTAAACTAGAAATCGCTAATAGATTTACCAAATATATAGAAAAATTCCTAATTAATATCAATTAACCTGAATTCCAATTCAATCTTAACCTAAATCATAATGCCCAATACAAATTAAATTATTTCTCATAATTATAAAGCCATTATCCCATCAATATCTTCTATCTAAAGGAATTCTAACCTAACATAATAAAATTAACAATAAAATAAAATTAACAAGACATCAAATAAAGATGCATAAAACATAAAGGAATTAAAGAGACAAAAGCTAGAAAATAAAGAAACAAGCATTATATTAACAAAAACACAAGATTCAAAACATATTTAAATAAACCTAAAGAAATACAATAGAAAAAAATGAAAATGAAAATACAATAGAGAAAACAAGAGAACACAATGCAAACAACACCTAAATAATTAATGTAATGACAGAAACTGAAATAATAAGGAAAGCCATTCAAAATAAACCTAAAACTCTAAAGAAAGATAATGAAAATAAGAGGTTTCTCTAAGAAAATGATTAAGTTTGGAGAATGGCTTTTTCTGAGCTTTAGAAGCCTTAAAATACCCTTCCCAATTAGGGTAAGGTTGAGGATAGGGAAAAGATTGATTTGTCCTTATTTTTTTCGCTGACAAAGAGTAATACATTGGTTCAGTAACATATACAATAGTTTTCTAACCCATCGTATAAGTCCCAATCTTTGAGGTTCTACAATGGGTTGTTGGACCACTGTATATCTCCTCAAACTACTGTATATGGTGTAAAATCATAGCCTTTACTCCATTTTTTTTTCTCTAATTCCTTTCAAAACTTGGTTCTTTGATCCAAAACTTGTATCAACACCTCTAATTTGTCATTCAACACAATATGACACAATTTGAGTACTTTTTCATCAAAAGTAATGATAAATCCATATGAAATTACATGACAAAACATAAAAAAATATACATCCCTATCACCAATAGCATCGGACCTTCAACCACTATTAGAGAACGTTTAAAGAGAATAACTTGCTAGTATAATAAGCATTTAACTGTGGTAGGTAGATTGCAACTCATCAAGGTTGTTTTTAATAGTCTACAAATTTACTATAAAAGTCATATAGTTTTGCCTCTTAATATCATTAAGTTTTTAAAACAAATGATTAAAAGGATCCTAAGGTTAGGTAATCTATCATTGGAGGTTAAAGCCAAGGTTAAATGGACTAAATTTTGCTTACCAAAATAGGAAAGTGGCTTTGGGTTGCACTATATCAAAACCATCAATATGATGCTAATAATGAAAAGAATATGGAGGCTTTTAGTAGATAAATAAGCATTATAGGTAATATGAGTACATTCCCATTACTTAACTAAAGAACCATCTTAGTGGATAAAAGCAATGACTAATTCATATTTGTCATTACTAAACATGCTATGGTTAAGGAAGCAAATAACAACATGCTTCTACAGTAAAATTGGTAATGGTAATTATACCTCTTTTTGGCATGATAGTTGGTCAGTCTCTATGTAACATGTAGGAGATCCAATATCTTAAGAATCTAATTCTAAGTAATATGAACGTAGGGAAGGTTCTGAATTTGTTTAGGAACTTATTGTAGTAAATTTTAGATCCCAATCTATCTCTACGCATCCTTAAGTTCAATCTTAGGATTTATAGAGAGTATCAAATTGTTTTAACAAAGCTATCATCTATTTGTTACTGTTTTCTTATCCTCAAGGAAACTAATCATTCAACTTTCTCAAACTAGTATATAATTATAGGAAAATTAATTCACAATTAACAACATAATTATTGAAAATATTTTCTGAATTTTTCAAAAATATTGATTCATCGAAATGTTATATAATCAATTAATCATATCAATTCGCAAATGCATTTCAACCATTTCATTCTTTTTCAATCTTTAACCAAAATCACAAAAATCAATTCCACATGTAAAAGGCAAATATAATGAGTTTAATGCATCAACGTTTTAAACACTCTCACATTCTTTATTTAATAATTTATTGAATTAACTAGATAATTAAATATGTAAGAAAATTTGTTGAGAAATAACTCAATCTTTTGTCGTAAAGGTGAACATTTTGTTGTGAACAAGTCCCGGTTACTCAATTGAGTTAAATCGAAGCAACTAACAATTAGCACCACTCATAACTTCAACCTTATACACCTATATATATTGCTTTCTTCTTTTCTTCTTCTTTTTCCTTTCTTTTTCTTTTTTTACATACATATATGTATACGATTAGAAATCAGCAGAGTGAATTTTACTCACCTATTTAATTAACTAAATTATTTATTTATTTATTTATTATAATGATAAAAGTGTTTTAAAAGAAGTCACAAAAGTACTCACTAAGTTGTATTTTATATGTGGACTATCATTTTATTCATTAGGTATCCGTTATCTAAATTATGAAATAAGTTAAAAGCACTTAGTTATTAATAATAAAAATTAATCATATAACATTTAAAATTGTCAAAATAATTAAATTCAAAAGAAAACATAGAAAATAATAATCCTCAAAATAAAATTTTTTTCCACATATTATAGATTAGCAAAAGAAAATTGATAAATGATATACTATCAGACAATAAATACTCAAATGTGTAAGACATATCTTCTTCCCCCATACTTAAATTGAACATTGTCCCTAATGTTCATAAATCACAAACAAAGCATAAAATGCAAGAGAAAGGAAACAAATATACCTAGATAAATATGTAATCGTGGAAGTTCATTGATATGAATTGCTGCCATCTGAAAAGTAAGGACAAAACATCAAAACACTAGAAATTGAAGAAAACACACAAAACTAAAAATAAACACACCAAAACACATTATAAGAAACATACCAAAAGCATGCAAAAAGCATACTATGTTATTGAAAGCATATGAAATCCTACTTCTATGGTTAGGTTGCCTCCTAATAAGTGCTTCTTTAATGTCTTTTAGATGGAACTTAATGTTAGGAAATTTTCAACCTATGCTTAGGTCCAACACATAAATTTTCATCCTCAACCTTTGAATAATGACAAACCAATTTTGGAGGGTGTCCTATACCATTCAGTAGGGTTCTGAATTCATAATTATTACCTTGAACAAAGCATCTTGGTAAAAATTATAAGTATTCAAATTTTGCTCGTGAATCAAAATTCGAAATACCTATGAAATCTATGCTCTCAAATGCTACCTTGGACTCCTCGTTTAACTTATTTTCAATGACCCAGAAATGATGCTCACAGTCAATAGTTTCAAAAATTGGGTTACCTAAAGTTAATGGTGACTCATCACTCTCACTTACTAGCTTAATTGACTCTACATGATCAATTTCCCTAATTGATTCTAAAATTTGCTCCATGTAACTATTTATCATGCTTAGGTTGAGAAGGATTTTCTAAAAGAGAAATGAATGTAGCCTTATTAAGCCAAGAATAATCAGGATAGTCCATCCAACTAGAGATATATATCTATACACTTAGGATACTATTGACTAGGAAAATGTGAAGGTTTCTAAAAACCAGAGGAATTAAGCCAAGAGTAATCAGGGTATTCCTCACATTCAGGGGTACAGGTTTCAAAATTGTTAAATTGATTATCCAATCGTCACCCCAATTAATCCTAACTTCAGGCTCATACCATTAGCTATCAAGCCAATGATAATTTTGCCTCTACATCTTCTTGATAACTTAAGTAAACTGCTCGAAGATGTCTTCACATATAAACAAAGATGACAACGAAAACTATTCAAAGAAAGAAACTGAAAAACAAGACATAAAACAGACAAAGAACACAATAAAGAAAACAATGAAAACAATAAAACAAACTCTAGAGTAATTGACATCGATTTATCTTTAATATTACAATTCACTTCCTTGGAAACGATGAAAAAAACTTAGTTGGGGTTGGCCCCATACAAAATTAGCTCAAATTAATCTATCTTTCAAAACATAATTTAACAATAAATTTGAGACCAAATTTTTGGCAAGCTTACTGGTCGAATCAAGTAATAAAGTAGAGTATATTTAAGACTCCGAGTATCAATCCCATGAGGAAGTTTATATGACGTAAGTACTAGGTCAATCAAATTACAATTATCTAGAGAATTCCAAATTAATTGATTAAAATATGAAAAACACTAAAGTAGGCTATGCTTCCAACCTTGCAATTTTAAATTATAAAATGATTTATAAATTATTGTAAATTATTAAATTATGTAATTCAGTTAAAGATTAGGTTATTAATGAATTAATTTATTTTTAAACAAATTTTAAAGGTTGGATTAGAGTTCTTTCATGAATTCAAGACAAAGCTATGATTAAGACCTATGCCTTTTCTCCATTAAACTTAGTTTAAAGTTTGGTTATGCGTTAAATCTAGTAAATGGGTTTTAATTTCAAGAAGGTAAGTTCTGGAAATTTAAGCTCAGGTCTCTATCTTTTACAAAAAAATCTAATTTTGGTCATGTAAGGATTAATTCATGTTGCTTATTGATTTTTCCAATAACCTATGTAGATTTCTCAGATCCTAGATTATCTTTCACTCTAATCTTAGGTGATCAGTCTAAAATCAGAACTTTAAGACCTTCAACAAACAAAATTAGACCTTGTTACATCCATTCAAGCTCTCTTAAAACATGAAAACACCAATCTAAAGCTAGAAAATGGATTTAGCCATACATGATCATCAAAGCATACAAAACATGCATCTTAAGCCACGTACTTTGATAGATATACAAATATAAGCTGAAATTATTAGTTTCAAAGTTACAAAACAAGTTTAAAAAGCTTATGGACAAGTTTTGAACTCCTCAACATGATCTAGACATCAACACAGCTTCAAATTCCACAAGATCTTACAGAAAATCAAAGAACATTCTAGAATATGAGCATAAAAACATAAACTTTGATTAATTCGAAAACAGAGAAAATACAGTAATATCTGAGTTTAGAAACCCTATATGATGGTTTAGAAACAAACAGTAACTCAAAACTCACAATATAACTTAAATTACAAGTGTTTAAAGCTAAAAAACTCTAATAAAAATTAAGAGAGAAGAAAGAGCAATTCTCTCTCTTTACATTAAATTCTTATGTTTAATTCATATTTTTTTTGTTTTTTTTTCTATTTTTACAGCTCCTACGGCCTCCCACTTGCATTTGCAGACAAAAAGAGCACGTTCAAGCCATAATTTTGAAGATTTAAGGCTGATATGTTTGACTAATCACATTCTGGGTACTGTTCATCATAGGACCCTGTTCATCCATCAACGGTACCCTGGGAGCATAAATAGGGTGCAGTTGTAAGTTGAATTTCAGTTTGAATTTTGACAAAACTTCCATATTTTTACTCTAATCTTCATCTTTAAGTTTCATCCTGCAAAGTAAACATAATAACACATAAATTGAATATTTAAGCACTAAAATAGGGTTAAATTAACATCAAATAACATCCAAAAACACTATAAATTTAACCCCTAATAGTTACTTTAACTCTCCATCTAGGGATTTTTTAAGAAATCAATCCTTTAAAATGGTTTGGAGGAAACTAGTCTGGTTCCATCAAGCTTCCCTCAAGCTTCACCTTAAGCCTCCTTTGTCCTTTGGTTATCTTTAAAGCAAACCAAGTACTATAAATAGATTAAGCAAGTTTATGGCTATGAATACAACTTGCACTTTGATTGGAGAGGAGGCTAAATCTATATCTCATCTATTATCATGTTGCAAATTCTCTTTAAGTTAATAGTGGGAAGTCCAAGACCTATGTAATATTCAATTTAACTTGTGTGCCTAACTTACTTGGTTACTTGGCTAGAGTAGTAAAAAATAAGGAAGAAAGGTGGTGTTTAGGTTTGTAAAGTATTTATTAGTAACCTACTTTATGCCTTATAGATATAGAGGATCTTTAAAATCTTTCACGATGCAAAAGAATAGTGGGAGGCCTTTTACAAGAGATAGTTATCATAACTAGAATGAAAATATTAGTACACAATATCAACTTTGCTTGCAACTGTCCCCTGAGGTCTAAGTGGAAGTTCAATGATTGAGGTGCCAAATGGAAGATATGGAGTGGTTTGAATGCCTTATGTATGATATTCTATGAGACAACACTCTCATTGCATCCCCTGTATTATTTGAATAGTGATAAGGGATGAGAAGATGGAGTGTTTATTAGCTATTAAGGCTTGTACAGTTTTAAATCAATGATATTGAATTTCCTATACTAGTAGTTCTACTTCGGTTTATGTTGTTCTCAACAAAAATATCAATTGCATGTAATATTTATTCTTTATAAAGGAAATAGTTTAATAGTATCTAAATGGCATAAGAGAGGGGTTAATTGTAAGTCTTCACTTTTTCCCCCTATTTATATACTAATGAATGAATTATCTATTATAATGAATGATTATAATAAATTAATATATGATAATACTAAAGCAATCACAATAATAATTAAAAAGAGTAGTAATAACATATAAAACAGATTTATAGTGGTTCAATCAAGTAACGTTTTTCTTACATCCACTCAAAAAGTTCACATGAGAATTCACTATCTTCTTCCTTCAATGACTAAGGAGAAATTCTCCATATAACATCCTAGTTTCCATGGGTGATAAGTAATCGTTATGGTCATCTTACTTTACCACATGTGAAGAAAAATCCTTTACAAATCTTTTTTGAGATTAACACTAACTCTTATAATGTGTATACTAGAAATTTTTTCAATTGCAATAATTACACACATATACAAATCAAAGCGTC